>ML105729.1:0-24032 GCA_003697995.1 Taxidea taxus jeffersonii | reverse complement strand
CTTGCCCAGTGAAAAGCCTGACACGGGGCTCGATCTCATGACCCTGAGATCATAACCTGAGCCTAAATGGAGAGTCGGATGCTTAAACGACTGAATCACCCAGGCACCTCAGCCACAAAGTATTTTTTAATCAAGCTATGTACAATGTGTGTTTTTTTTTTTTTTTAGAGACATAATGCTCTTACACCCTTAATAGACTACCACAGGGTAAGTATAACTTTCATATGCACTGGGAAACCAAAAAATTCATTGGGTTCACTTTATTGTGATATTCACTCTCTTATGGGAGTCTGGAACTGAGCTCACAGTATCTTTGAGGTATTCCTGTATTAGTAACACTGCAATGAACACCCTCAGACATATCTTTTGACATTTTTACATAAGGGTCTTTATAAGAAATTCTTAGCAGTAGAACAGATAAAAGAGTATTTGAATTCTAAATTTTTGAGAGCTATTGCCAAACTGTATTCCAATTTCATGCCCACTAAGTATTTTTCAGATTAACTGGAAGTTGGTACGTTTTGATGTCCTTCACTCATTTCCTGTACCCTTAAACTCAACCTCTTGCAACCACCAATCCAGTAGACTGTTTTAACAAGCTTTCCAGATCATTCCAATGAATGCCGAAGTTTGAGAACTCTGATTTAAACCATTATCTTATTTAAATTTCCCAATAACCCTCTGGGGCTGTGCTTCCATTATGCCCATTTCACGGCTAAAGAAACAGATTCAGAGAGAGGTATTATTACTTGTCCAAGGTCATATACTTAGCAAGTGGTGAAACTGGGAATGGAATTGTTTCTGCTCAACTTCAACTTATGTATATCTGACCCCGGAACAATAAAGGGGTGACGGATACTGACCTGCCCCACCCCCAGTCAAAAATTGCATATAGCTTTTGACTCCCCCAAAACTTAACAGCCTCCCATTTACAGTTTATAAAATAGCTGATCAACACATATTCTGTATATTATATGTATCACATACTGTATTCTTATAATAAAGGAGGCTAGCGGAACGTTAAAGTAATCATAAGAGAAAATACATTTACAGTTCTACTGTACTGTATTGAAAAAAACCTGTGGACCAGCAGTTCAAACCCATGTTATTCACAGGTCAACTGTATTTATAAACATTCGCATATAGATTTATACTATGGGCAAAGTCTCATGAGCACTGTGAGGTGTACCATGCCAGGCACTGTGCTAGGCGGTAGGGATAGAGCTGAAGATACTGCTGGTTCTTGCAGCCCTGTGGGGAGACCACCACTGACAGGACAGAGTCATAGGAGGAGAAGAAGCTTGAAGAGAGTACCAAAGGAGGCAGGAAAGGCTTGAAGGACCCCTGGGCCAAAACTTTAAGGTATGTAGAATTTTCTAAAAGGAAGAAGCCAAATAGTTGAGATTGTTATGGGGCAGGAAGCTGACTGACCCCTCTCCATAAGCGTACCGTGGAATCTGTTTAGACAACGAAGAGGAGTATTTGCAAAAGGGCCCCTACTTCTTGTGTGTTCCCTCCCTCAGCACACAGTCATCTGAAATCCACTCTGCCCTACTTTTGTTCATCACTGTTGTTGGACAATAAACCTGGGGGAGGGGAGAACCTGAGAAGGCAGGGCCAGGCTGAGGGAGTGTTTTTAGGAATGGGACACTGTGGGGCTGCATGCGAGCTTGAGCAGGGAGGGAGAGCCAGGAAGCTCGCCTTGTGGGGAAGTCTGAGCTCTAGCACCAAGCTGCCATGTGGCCTCAAGAAAGCCTCTATGTTTGAGGTCCAAAGCAAAAGGGGGATGGACTAGCCCCTTCTAAATATCTGCCCCAGCTCTGGGCTCCTACAGAAGATGAAGACGGGTCGGCAAGCTTTTTCCACAAAGAAAGAGGAAATATTTTTGGCTTTGCAGGTCATAGGATGGACACCAACTTGTACTTCTTCATCAGTTGCATAGCAGAGTCCAGAACACATCATCTCTGCCTTAAAGTAACTATACTGACACCTCACTTTTCCTTAGATCTAGTTTAAAAGTGTCTTGGCTTTAAAAAGTTTTTGTGAAAAAAAAAAAAATGTTTGCAGGCAGATTCTTTCCAAAGTAGCTCAGAGACGACTTCCTCATAGCCTATCCCCTCCTCCTCCACCCATGCCCCTCCACACCTCTTCCTTACACTTGGCAGTGCCTTCTTTTTTTTTCTTTCTTTTTATTTAAGCTTTATTTAAACATATAATGTAACCCCACCACCCTCTCCCAACCCCTCTACCCCCCACCCCCCTCAGTTTGTTTTATGACATTAAGAGTCTCTTTTGGTTTGTCTCCCTCCGGATCCCATCTTGTTTCATTTTTTCTTTTCCTACCACCTTAACTCCCACCCCCGTTGCATCTCTACTTCCTCATATCAGGGAGATCATGTGATAGTTGTCTTTCTCCAGTTGACTTATTTCGCTAAGCATAATACGCTCTAGTTCCATCCATGTCGTCGCAAATGGTAAGATTTCATTTCTTTTGATGGCTGCATAGTATTCCATTGTATATATATACCACTTCTTTATCCATTCATCTGTTGATGGACATCTAGGTTCTTTCCATAACTTGGCTATTGTGGACATTGCTGCTATAAACATTCGGGTACACGTGCCCCTTTGGATCACTACGTTTGTATCTTTAGGGTAAATACCCAGTAGTACAATTGCTGGGTCATAAGGTAGCTCTATTTGCAATTTTTTGAGGAACCTCCATGCTGTTTTCCAGAGTGGTTTGGCAGTGCCTTCTTATCCAGCCCCTTCAAGTGGGCTCATATTAAGATGGCAGGGTTTCACCTCTAGCTCCCCAAAGTTCTATCTTTTCTGAATTGCCATCCTCTTCACTCAACATATACTATATTAACTCTTGAAATCTAGCCTTCCACAATTCCTTATTATTCCAGTGTGTAAGGCTTAATTTCTGCCTCTTATTTTGCTATCAGTAAAACATTTTGTGTGTGTGTGTGTTATTATCGTAGTGGTATTACTTGGCTCAGTACATATATTTTCAGTGAGACTGAAAGGAGAGAGACCAAAAAAAAGGCTCAACTCAGATCTGGCAGGCTTCTAGTATCCTCTCCTATTGCTTTTGGTATCCTGTGAAATAGGAAATTCTGTGCTTATTTTTGATTTGAAAGTTTTATTAAAAATTTTTCTCTGGACATTGATTCTCTGAGAGTAAATAGGCATTTTTTTAAAATGAAAATAATGCTTCTAGCACTTAAAACACTGGCAAATATAGCTATCAGTATGATTTGGAGGAGAAGCAGAAAACCTGCCAAGTTGCTAAAGCAGTTAGGGTTTTTTTTTTTTTTTTTTTTTCCCCATGGATGAACGATAGTAATGACGACCACAGACATGGAAAACATTTTAACACTTCATAAAATTCCTTTCCGACAGCAGGAACATAGAAGCCAAATTTCCCTTGGCAGAAATTAAAAAAAAAATGTTCAGCTGAGATGTTCCTAAGAAGTTAAGTTGTTTTAGAAAGAGCTTTCCAGGCAGAAGAAATGGGGATAATGACACCCATCTGCCTGAAAAGGGGGTCACAGTCCACAGAGAGATCATATACCCTGCATCTGTCACTCCAGCATTCTGTGTATTACTGGGTATTTAACAGGAGCCCAGTAAATATTTGTGGGTGAATTTCATCATTCGCTCAAACACCTGAGGTTTTTACAATTTTAATCAAGAAAACAGACGGGGATGCGACAGAGGAGACCGGTTAGGGAAGGTGCAGTCCCCCAACAAGAATCCTGCCCAGCAGGGTGCTGTGCACAGACTCCCAGGGTTGAAATGTGGCTTGAAATTTGCAGAACTGCCCTGCAGACATGACCTCCACTATGATCAGCTAAGGAGCTCTCGGGCATCCTGGCTGGATCCCAGCAGGGAGGCTGGCTCTGTTCCAGATATTCAGGGAAAAAGGGATCAAAGTCATGGACATGATAAGGACCATAGAATTTTCGGAATGGGAATGGGCTTTAGAAGGGGTGCTGTCTGGTCAAATCCTTCTGCTACCAAATAGATGGGGAAACTGAGACCCGGGATGCTCAGGAGACTGTCTTAAAGTCACCTGGCTAAGTGATGGTCGAGCCAGGGTTAGAACCAGCATCTCTTCAGGCCTGGCCAACAGCCTCTCCTCTGTTTGCTGTTTTCAAGATCTAGGATGAGGGTGGCGTTGATTCCTATCATAAACACACAAAACAAATGTGCACGGTAGTCCTCAGCTCTCTGATCTCCAGCTCAACGATATTAATAACAGGGCTGGTACAGTACTACTGCAAGGTGCTCAGCTGAAGAATATCCTGTGTGTTGTACCTGAAGGAGGATAGCATGTTGGAGCAAAGTCAGCCAAGCTCACGGTTTATTCAAACAGCCCAGCATTTAGAACATGTCTTGCAGTTTTTAGGGTCCAGCCCAATTTCTGATACCACCTTCATTTCCATCTGCATCTTTGATCAATAGCCAGTAGTTGTACTGAGATCTCTGATACCAAGCTGAGAATAGTGCAGACTGGGGCGTGGCACAGGGAGGCAGGAAAGGGGACCAGTAAATGGTCTCTATATCACCTAAAGTCTTTCTAGAAAAAAAAAAACAAAAAAACCCCACATTAAATGCTCAAAGGGATAGGGAGCATGGTAATAAGCGCTGTAGAGGGTACTGGGGGGGGCGGGGCCATGAGCTATATCAGGAGCACGCATGACAGAGGCTCCTACCTGGGCTAGAGGGAAATACTGGAGGCAAAGGATGGAGCATCAGCAGCAGCGTGGAGGGGGAGAGAGGGGACCACTAGAGGCCAAGGCTTCATTTCCTAACCAGGCAGCAGCATTTATATTCCTTGTGAAGCCAGCGCGGAGTATCACCGAACATTTCTCCAACTCCACCTACACGCTATAAATTTACAGCTATAATGTCCTCCTCTGCTCATTTTTGCTGTTCATAAAAACACACCTAGGCACAGTGGTAGACAGCTAACTGCACAATGGGCCAAGAGTCCTGGGTTCTGATCAGCCAGAAGACTGCTAAATGACCAAGGCGTGTCCTGTCCACTCTGGAACCTCCATTCGCTCCTCTCTAAAATGACAGGGTGTGAGAAAATGAACTCCCCTCTCGCTCTGACATTCTACAGTTTCTACTTTCCAGTCCTGCTCCTTGTATTTATGGCACGTATTCTTAAATTAATATTAATCAACCCTTCTCCACTGCCATCTGCTTTCCCAATTGCCTTTCCCCCACGTTCCTCCCTTACTTGTCTCTTACTGGGAAGTGTATTGGGGAAGTACCAAAGGGGGGATATCATGGAGTGTTTAAATTTTCATTAGATAAGTGTGTGTTGTAACAAGGCATGCACAATTGATCATCTTGGCATGCATATTAATAATTGAATGCTGTGGTACATGCTTCCTGAACTTTATAAACAGCTCCTCTCTGAGCTTTGAAATGACAAGCTTTGCTGTAACTGAAAAACTGAAAGCGGGCAGGCCTACGGGGAGTGCCTACGGAGCATACATTTTTAAAAAGCAAAGAAGATCAGACCCCAAAGTTTCTCAGTGGGGAAAAAAATGGGGACGTTTTCAGCCAAATGGACAGGCTAAGAAATAAAACAAATAGGAGTCAAGGATGACCTAAGGATAAGATGACATAAGAGTGAGATGATTCACCTGAGCTGACAATTCTTTTTTTCTCTTCCCTCTATATCTAGCAGATGAGATCTACCCAGCTGGACAGAAAAGATGAGAGAGAGCCCCAGCTGCCACACCACGATACATGGCGTCCTCCACTAACACCTTTCAGAACTGCACGACCATGGTCTGAATTAAAAAAATCCCAAACAGAAGTGAATGGATGCTGAACTCCTCAAACTCTTGGTTGCATCAAGTGCTGCCCCTTGATTCTTAAAGCCAAGACTCAGATGGAAACTATGCCTGCTTGATTCAGTTTAATAGCTGGTCCTGGGGTGAAGACCAGAGATACGAGGAAGCCTAGAACTTAAACAAATGTTTGCAGGACTGAACACCAACAAAGCTGCTCGAAGGTAACTACTGGATCTTGATGTAAGCCTTGAAATAAATCACAACTTTTTCTTTATGTTATTATTTATGGCTGATTTCTCCCCCCTCTGAGCAAATGCTATCTGCTCAAATATGAAAGCAAGGACAACTATGACAAGCAAAGCAGGGATGGGTGCATCTAATCCAGTTTATTGGACTAATACTTAGTGAAATTTCCCTTCTCCTGTTTCCAATAAAATCTATCGAGGGACCCAAACTTTTACCATGCTTAACGTTTTAAAAAAAATGTGCCCGAACTTCTCTGGAAGTTGTTAAATGAGCCCTCCCCTCAGGACACCAGGCCAGCCCCATCTGCTGTAATAAGCTAGCTCATCAACATACTTGCTTTCAAATTGCGCAGAACACTTTCTGGAAAGTCAGAACATAGTGGCTTTCCAATGGAGAGCCCACCATGGGGCGCTAGGGAAAAGGGCGGGGGCGCTGTGGAGATCTTTTATGTGGGAGGGTGGACTCAGGGTTACTGCCGAACAACCCGATTTCCAGCCCCTCAGGGGAAAGAACACTGAGATGTCATTCCTGAATCTTCGTGCTTAACAATCATGATCTAATTCTAAATGAGAGAGCCGAAATGTGATTCCTGTGGTGTTTTCCAGAAGCATTAATGCGGACAAATGGGGGTGTGGCTGGTTCTGCTCCTGGAAAATGTGGCGAGTGTGCCAATCGCTGTGGACTTTGGCCATCATTATGTTGGAAGCAGCATCATATACTGGTGCCAAACTCCCCCCACTACGCTAAAGGGATCTGGGATAAGTGGAAAATGTGTTTGAGACAAATAGATGTAACTGCACCAGACGTGAAAGGAGAAGTATTTAAAATTCAAAGGGCGATGAAATGTTCACACACCCAGGTGACATTTGTCATGACGGATGGTAGGCCTGGGTTTCCCTTTGCACCTGGGGAGTGGTCATCTTTGTTACAGCACATAAGAAAGAATGGAAAATTCTGAGCTTGCTTAGTAAGGCAGGCCATCTTCCTGTTCTCCCTCAAAGGCTTCATTCCAGGTCAATGCTCATGTTTAAGGTCTCTAAGATCTTGAAGTTGTCCGGAAGGCCTTAGCTATCAAGGCACATGAAGGCCCCCTCAGGCCCTCCGTGACTGGGATGGGCCCCACGGCACTGTGGGCTGTCAATGTCAGCTGGGACTTTTCACTGTCTCTGCTCACTGCTGAAACACTTCCCCAGAAGCCAAGTACAGGGCTGAGGCGGGTCTCTCCCACAGCAATAGGTAGATGGGAAATGTGTGTGCAATTGAGGAATGCCAACATGAATTTCTCTGTTGATTCCTCCATGCTGACTCCCCTAACGCCCCCCAGCCTGCTACCAGGGGTCTGGGAGAGCGCAGCAGCTGCCAACCAAGGCATGGCTAGTGAGCTTTCAGACATGCTTGGTCACACAAGCAAAGATGAAGGCCCAGGATCCCGGACTGTGCCACCCACGCCTAACCACTCTCGGAAGGCCCTGGGAACTTCTGAACTGTCTCCAGTTTCCTTCCTGCCATCCTTCCCATTTACTCATGTGCTTGCTCACTCATCATCCTGAGTCTGTGTTCCAGACACTTGGTATGCACGCAAGACGGATAATCACAAGCAGACAAATCATGACATCATTGCACACTTCAGTAAGTGCTCCGAAGGACCTCGAACTTGATGAACCTCCTGGGGAAGGGTGAAGCAGAAAGGTCTCTCTGAAGGGTGGGTTTTGGGGCAAGACCTAAAGAATGGGAGGGATTCACACATGCAGGGTGGGGGGCAATAACCAATAGGCAGGACAGAGGTGCAGAGGTTTACGGGTGGGGGGCAGTTTTGACAGGCTCCAGGGCGGGGAGGCCTGTGGGGATGAGGCACAGTGAGCCAAGGGAAAAATGGACGTTGAAGAGGCAGGAATGGAGAGCTTTTAGCCTGGGGAGAGTGAATATTACTATAAGTGCAATGGGAAGCCTCTCAAGGGATTTAAGTGGGGAAGATATGATGTGAATTATATTAGACGATGTGCGAAAAATCGATTGAACAGGAATAAAAGTGGAAAAGGAGGGACTATATACGGCAGAAACTGCAAAATGCCTCCAGGCAGCCATCCTCCCCTCCTTCCTTCCTATGAGATCTCCAGTTTTATTCTGGGGAGCAACGTGCCCACTCAAGAAAGGATATTTCCTACTTTCCTTATAGCTAGGCATGGACACATGTAATAATTCTGCACAATGAGACAGAAACGAAAGTCTGTTGAGGATCTTTGGGTAAGTTTTGCTTTCTTGCTTTAAAGGCACAACCTGGTCCTCTACTTTTTTCCTTATGTGACCTAAGCATGTAAAAAAAGATGTGATGACCCAAGTAAGAGCAGTGATTTTGGACTATCACCTAGGAAAAGCTAATAGCCTCACAGACACCTCAGGCCTGACAGCCCTGCACCCCTGAACCCATGCCAACAAACACCTAAATCCAGATTTTACCAGGTCTGAAAAGAAAAAAAACCTCCCTCGTTTCAGGCAAAGTTAGGTAGGGTTTTTTGTTACTCACAGGTGGGCACAAGGCCTAACTGAGGCACTAGGCCACTGCCACAGTGCAAGCAGCCTGCCCTTGAATGCTGGCAGTTAAAATGAAGAAAAGCTGGTTGTTTTTGAATGCTGACACAGTGGGGTTTCCTGATGGCCTGAGGGGGACGATGAGGGTAAAAATTACTTGTAGGATTTGGGTCTGAGAATTCCCTAAAATGTAAAGGAAAAATCTAAAACAGAATGGGTTTAAAGATTAAAAGCAAGAATTCCATTTTTTATATTTCATAGTGGGAAGTGCTGAAGAGGCATCTAGGACAGGAGTCTCCACTCCTAGGTTTCCATGAGGTGAATTTCCCTCCAAAATTCCTGGTCCTGCTCCAGCCCTTTACTTTCTCCCTCCCAGAGAGGGAGCATGTCAGCCTGCCCATACTCCCCCCGCCCCCATTCCTGTCTGCTCCTCCTCACTGTGCAGTGGGGCCCAGGGCTTCTGGGCTGCCTGTGGCCAGATGTGCCCCCTAGAAGCCTCGCAGTAGAAAAGTAGAAAGCCTGTTGTTAAAGGGACTTCAACTTCCCTTTCCAGTTCAACCTTTATCAGTAATCCAATGCTGATATCTAGACCCTGCCACAACCCAGACTTCTTCCTCTATCTCTCTCTTTAAAACAGAGGCTAGCTCAGTCCTGCATCATGTTAGGTGCATTGAATTTCTTTAGCCACAGGAGCTGGGCCTCTTTAACAGGTGCTTCTTTTAATGGATAAGACCAAAGGACAACAAATCGCTCCCCTATTCTAATGCATGGCTGCCCTCCTACCTTCATTGTCAGGTTCAAGGGTTGAATGTTCCCTGCTGGGTATGACTGTAAAGTCACAGGAGTGAAAATGTATTTAAAATTGATGCTAGTGAACAAAAGGCACCCAGTAATATCTCCATGTTCAGGCACCTGGCTTGCCATCACTTTGGAGGGACTGTATCATTAGAGTTGAGTGGCCTTTCCCTCTCTTCCTTTTCTCCATTACCAAGCCAGCCTTACCTCCCCTCCACCCACTCACCCATTCTGTGCTTCCCTCCTTTTAAAGAGGGAATCAATATTAGTGTCCTTTATCCTATCCCTAGTAACCCTAACCTCAGAGCTGTTGGGCGTACATGGTCCAAGGAAGGGCCATCCCTCATGACAGGTCATCGAGGGAAAGTGGTCTGATAATGGTCTGATGAGATAGCAGCACTTCTGTTTTTCCTTTTCCTTTTCTATAAAGGCAAGTGTCCCAAGTTGGTCTCCTATTGGATATCTGGTCACTTACCAGAGTTCACGCTTGCATGTTTCTTATATATTTTATGTTGCTGCAAAAAAATGATCTTCTGACAACAAAGTCATATAAGACACCCTTCCACTTGAGAGCCTAGTTTTTCATGCCCCTCTCTCTTCCCGTCCTAACAGATAGCTACATCATCCCTTGGGTTTATACTGATGAAAGAGGTGATCGACATTTTGGCACACTGTATCATTGAAAATATTCCTCATTCTCGGAATGAATATGTAAATCGCTTATGTCACCATCCCACATGGCACCCTGCACCTGGTACCGAGTGGAGCGGGCATTGTTACAGTGTCATTCGATGGCTTTAACCAACCATGGGAACATCAGCAACCGCAATGCATGATGCTGCGTGATGCTAATGACAGACACAGACAGAGTGCTCAGAAAAAAATATACGCCCTTTTTTCTAAGAGAGCCCTGGGTAATTACCCTGACTATTGTTCTGTGAGAAAGCCCATTTATACCCCTTCATCAATTTAAGGTCTGGACATGAAAAATCGCCAGTATTAAGCAGTTAAGGCAATTTGCTTTCCAGACGAAGAAAGGACAAAAAAATTAGACTGTAGAAAAATCTCAACTCCTGAGTTGCACACGTTGACAGCCAAAGCTCACCTCAAATAAAGGATCCTGAGGAGGAGTTTTTCTGATGGTGCCTTCATCCTAAACAGAGCTCAAGGACAATATACTCAGGGTCTGCTTCCTAGCGTCGGCACTAGGAGGCCATGCAGGTCACATCCTGCATGTGGGGCCAGCCTGCAGGTAAAGGGTGGCCGCCCCGCAGGTGCGGTGTGACCTGAGGTGGGTCCACAGAAGGCAGAGAAGCTTCTGGCTGCTCTGTCCCAGGGGCCGGGTTTGGTGTTCTGAGGAAAAGCTACAGAAACGTTGCTCACCTTGAGAAGTAAGCTCTCAGGGCAGGGTCCGTGTTCCGCCAAGTTGCCACAGAACATGAAATAGGTTATGAGGTTTGCCATTCCGTATGGAGTAAAATGGGAAATTATTGAACTACTTACCCCCAAAATGAAAACCAAAATTAAAGGAATGCAAAAGAAAAGGCAAAATCACAACGAAAACAAATGGCCCCCAAAATTTTACTTACATTGGGTGAGGATTCCAGTTAAGGCGTTTTTAAAATTCTCCTTGGCCTCTTCCATCTCCTGTTCATGGGTGGCTTTTTCATTCATCAACCGGCGGACGTGGCTATTGGCTGACTGCACCATGGAATAGAACTGGTTTGCAGAACGCCGATTCACCTCCCCACGTTCAATCCAGGAAAGGAGCACTGTGATAGCCTCTGAAAACTTGCTATCATCTGGAAATGGAAAACCACCAAGTACAAATCATGCCAAGGCAAGAAAATGGACTTGACTTTAGACTCTTCTCAAAGGACCGAACAGAGGCCATCTAAATGGATGCATTTTTCGAACTTCACAAATTATCTCTCCTGAGATGAAGTGCTCTAGCATCCCTTGGCTTCCCCTTCCACCTCTAACTCCATGGTCCCACAGAGCCATCCAAGAAACAAATAGTGGTCACTCTCTCACCTACGGAACCAGAGAATTCTGTTTGAGGTCTGTGCTGGGCATTCTTGGTAACACAGTATGCCAAACCCTGATTTCTCTTTCTTAAGACTGGCTGGAAAAACTGTCATTAACCTAACTGGTATCCACTTTATTCTTTCATCAGATATATTATACAATGATACTACTTTTCTGGCTTAGAATCAGCTGAATTAGTGTCTAAATATGGATGACAGATTTAACTATTTAAAACTGGACGTAGTGGATGATATTGTTCTCAAGGTTTTAAGTAGGAATTAGTTCTTTTTATACTACAGTTCAAAACTAATTTCATCTTGGGTTTAATACAACATATTTAATTATGCTGAAAAACAGAATATTTCCTTGTTTTCAGCAAAAGAGGACTTGTTATCTGGGTGGTCAGTGTTTTCTCCCGAAGCAATCTGGAAGCCTCTTGGAATGCATATGAAGTTGGTTTATGTATGGGGATTGGGGGGAGGGAGTGGTGGAGTGGGAAATGAGGTTCCACCTGTAAATAAATGATAAAGTTTATTTGAAAGGAAACAAACTTGCCTCTTTGGAAATTGTTACTGGAACAGACCTGTTATATGGCTTAGAAGTAGGAAGAAAAAAAAAATAAAGCAAGTTTGAAGGTAATTAAGTTAATTAGAACTGGAAGTTATATGTCAATTATCACAACATTTAATCGATCCTACTGCTGAAGGCTTCCTGCATACTTCCCAGGCAAATTTGAGGGGGGAAGTCTTCCACTTATGTTTTTCTACCCTTGGAAAATGTGGCTTGAGAAAAATACCCTACATTTCTCAAGAAAACTAGGTAGGCTCTGAATTCTAAAAATCAGGAGCAAAATTAAACTGGAAGATTCAGATTCTTATTTATCTGATAGATATCGAGTGCTTATTACAATCCCTCCACTGGAGGAACATCAGAAAAACTGTGTGTGTATCTTTGTGTTTGGATATATTTTCTATATTATTATCTATTTTTGTTTATTATATGTTATTTACACACACACACACTCACACACACACCCCAGATGACTGGACAGAGCGTGATTCATACTTGGTAGAGGAGTTTTGTTTTATCTAACTCACATGTTTTTAATCAACCACTGTTGTTAGTACGTTACACATCATACAAAACCTTACTTCTTGGGGCTCTCTGTGAATTTCATAGCACATTACAGAAATACTTTTAGTACCTTTCCTGCCAGAGACCCCCTTCCAGAAGGGGCACCCCTTCCTTACTGTGGCTGTTGCCTGTGCAGAGGTACGTGTACTGAATGAAGGCAGGACCAGCCTGACCCCATGTGTGGGATGTGCTCTATCTACTTTCTCCACAGTGGAAGTACCCATGGAACACATGCTACTGATCAGCACCCACCCAGGCCCTCTCCCACTTCGGCAGGGGCAGTCTAGGGTTGGGGATCAAAGCCCTTTTTCAGTGCAAATCTGCCCCCTCCATACTCACACCTTCACTGGAGGAGACAATAGGCCCTGGGAATGCCCACGGGGTACCCCACAAAGACACCTTTCCTTGAAAATTTTAACACACAGGCGCAGAACACACGCGTGCAGTCTCATGGTGGGCTCACCCAATTCTGTTAACTCTGGAATTTCAGTCTGAGCTCAACCCTCTGTGAACTCTAGCTGCAGTGGTTTCTTATCTCATTTCATGGACCGGAGCGGCTTGTGTAAGATAAAATCCATCATACAACTTAACATTACGTTCAGCCCATGGAGAGGCCCATAATTTAGCATTATGTTTGTGAGAGGCCCACTGTGACCGTTACAGTCAGAATAAATTTTGCCTCCAGTGCGCACTCTCTACCTCTCTCCCTACCAATGTATGTTAGGAGAATGGACCTCCCAAAAGACAGCATGAATAAACCTAACGCTTACAAGAAATCTTTTTTTTTTTTTTTACCCCTCTTAAAAAATAACAACAACAAAAAAGAAAACATCGACTTCATGTACCATTTTTCCCCTTAGCTGGGACTTTCATCTCTGCATAACACAGAGCAAAAGAAATCCTCCACGATTTTGTTGGGGAGCTAACTAGGAGAGAGAACAATGCTGTTCTATTTTTCCCTCCTGTTACTGGTTGTTTTTCCTTCTCTTGCCTGTGGTCACTGAGTTCATAAATACACTAATTTACTGTCAGGGAGAACACACTTCAATTTTAAAAATATATGTTTGCTCAAATGATCTGCGAACCAAATTTTATTGTTCCTGGCTTCTAGACGGAGTCCATAAATTCACCAGCAGATCACAGTTAATTGATAGTTTTCAGAAAGAGAAACAGCTGTTTTAGGATTAAGCAATTGAAAATATACAATTTATAAAGTAAGGAAACAAGAGACTTGCTCATATTTTAACAAGTGCTAAAATATGTAACATAAGTAATTGTAGGCAGAACTCGATTAGCTTAAAAGAAGTGTACACTTCTGGTGAAAACTCCCAATTTCATCCTCATTTCTGAACTCTCTCAAACTGCTAGGCCAACGTATAATTGATGTACTGACATGTAAATTAAATATGAAGACATTAGTGAAGGCGCATTTGGTAAGTTTGGGCAGTATCTGTTGCTGTGTAAGAAGGGACTTTATATTAATTAAGACTAACCCAGCAACTCACTCTGAATCGTTACATGAGTGTAAGGGGAGCGGTCATTTTCAATATCCAACTGTAAATTCAATTTTGTATTCAGTGGCAAGATCACTGAGAAAACAGAAAACAATATAAACTAATTTAAGCAGGACTTAGATTGCAGCATTATTAAAGCTATTCACGTGAAAAGAAATTAACAGTGCTCATAAAAATCACATCAAAGATGCAGTTACAAAAATTCCAAATACTTTCTATGAACACGCTTAGGCATAACTCTGAACATGGGTGCAGTTTAGAAACTAGAATGTGCAGACGTGCTTTTTCCACAGCAAAAATTGGGAAGATCGGTGCAATAAGGACTGAATATGGACAATTTGCTCATTAAAAGTTGTGCAGTGTTTTCTAATCAGGGTCTTCGAGACATCACACCCAGGTTACTGCACATATTTGCCCCATGACTTTTGATTTGCATTTTCTTCTTCAGTCCATCCCCCATTCCCTTATTGTTCTCCCCTTTGTTGGGAGAGAACCATGGCCATGGGGCGCCTGGGTGGCTCAGTGGGTTAAAGCCTCTGCCTTCAGCTCAGGTCATGAACTCAGGGTCCTGGGATGGAGCCCCGCATTGGGCTCTCTGCTCAGCAGGGAGCCTGCTTCCCTTCCTCTCTCTCTGCCTGCTTGTGATCTCTCTCTGTCAAATAAATAAATAAAAATAAAAATAAAAAAACCATGGCCACACCCTCCCCAGCCTTTGCCTGTCGTTGCACTCACCCTAGGAAACTTCTAGTTTCTGGTCCATCTGTTCTGGTTCCCTCAAGATTCAGCTTCAGTGCCTTTCATGAAGGCAGCTTTTCTGCAACCCCAACATGAATTATGTGTCCATTTGCTATGTTTCCACAATTCCCTAAATATCCTGCTACTAAAACATCAGTCACTCTATATAGTAATTGCTGGTTTATGGATGGGTCTCCAGTTTTGAAGGGCTGACATGAGAATAAAGCTTCCAAAACATATTTCAATCTCCTGGCCATTTTGAGCTTTTCTCTTCACAGTTTACCTATATTCAATTACACTATTTCTAATAGACTTGTCGTGATTAGAGCTAGAGAACCACAAATTCAGTGGTCAGAAATTGGGAGATATCAGTTGGGAATAAACATTTCAATTTTATGTTAAAGAGTATTTTCACAGTGACTCTCAGAGATAAATGTTTTCCTGGCAGTTAGGCTAGCTGGTCCTTTACCCTTCAGGCCTCTGAGGTCATTACCACCGGCAATGAAAGTTAAGAATGACGTCAGATAATCACAGAGAAGAAGAACTTTCTGCAGTAAGGCACTAACTAACCAGCTTGTCAAATGAGTCAAAAATCTTTTTGAAGACATTTTCAGTTCTGGGGAAATAATGACCAACTTTAGTTTTGTGAGGAATAAACAATATTATAATGACTATCATCCCTCAATGTCATGACCTAAAGCCATATCCGTCTCATTTCAGTTCTGTTTACCTCAGACTTTATCAACCTCCCTCCCTCTCTCTCCTGCTCTTTCATATTTCTTGAGCACCTGGCACATAGTAGGCATTTAAAAAATTGCACATGGGATAAATCTTTGCTATTCAAAGACTTTAAGCTTAAGCCTCATTTTGGGAGCTCTTTGAAAATGGAGACTCACTCTTACTCAGGCTTCCTGACTCAGAATCTGCACCTACTCCAAGTGATTCATAAGTACATTAAAGTTTTGGAAGCACTGGAAGAAATCAGTCAATGAAACCCTGGGAAATTGGCTAGGAGCTCATCTAAGTTAAAAGATAACAAATCCCTGAAATGAAAAGGAACAGCTGAGGTAGTGGAGAATACTGAAGGCATGTGATGTGATCCTTATGTGCTTCGTGAATCCCTGTCCCTAACCTCCCCCACCGGCATTTAAGGAAGAGCTGCTTTAGCACCTGGCATCTCCATCCCAGAAAAAAAAAATGTGGCAAAAAAAATGTCCATGACTGGCAAATGGGTATAGAGACCACTGCAGATCCTTTCAGTGAAATGCTGGCAATGGCCTAGAGGACCTCTCCATTGTCCCCGCCCACCCCCAGAATTATCTGATTCTATGGGGGAGTGAATCTTTCATTGTTTTTGACCAGACTATCTTATTACTCTTTAGGGACAGGACATAAATTGTGGAGACCTGATAACAATGCAAATAATTCTAACAAGGGAGATGAATTTTTGTTCAGTAGAAAATATAAATCATTACAGAGCAAATTCTCTTTTGAACCAGTTTTTAACGTCTTACTGATTCTCTCATTAATTAAATGAGTTAAAGAAAAATCACTGGCACGTGTTCACTTCATATTTGTAAGTCATGGTTCCATGGCCACAATATCCTTTAGCCACCCTTGAACTGCAAATTCCTCAAAGGCCAGGCCCACACTGCAATCAGATCTGAAACCTCAGGGCTGTGATGCAGAGCCCTGGACCCAGCAGGTGGACACACAAGGTGAACTTCAAACTGATGAATAGATAATAAAAGGGAAAAGGACTCAAACTGGTAAGCAGTTTTTTCTCCCCCTTTTTGTATGGAGGGAGATCTGGCCTTGATTTTCAGAACAATAGGTGGGATGAGAGCCAGGACATGAACACTGACTATGAAAACTTAGGTGAGATGTAATACCCTTAGTTATGTCTGGGTCTATAAAGTAATAACAGGAGACAAGATTAATATTTGAATAAAATGTCCTGAGAATGAGATAAAAGGAAGATATTCTAAAGCACATTTTTTTTTTCAAAAAAAAAAAATTTGGATACATACACACACACACACACAGTGAACCACATGAATGGTGTGTCAATCTAACTATCACTGATTTCTGACTTCTATGATAACTGGAAACAGCTTACAGAGTAGAGTCGTATATTGACCCAAGCAGAATGGAGATTCCAGGATGGCCAAGCATTAATACTACAACACCCCTAAAATTTCAACATGTGTCCCTCAACATTGGACATCCCTAAACAAGTCTCCATTTTTTGGCTGCTCAGTGCACTATTAAAAGGGGTATAACCTTATCAATCTTCCAAATCACAGGTAGCAGGAAAGGTGATGCAAATGGTTAATGCACCCTTCTCCCCCGAACACACACACACAATCTCCCCCAACTCTTGTAGTACCTGTAAAAATGAAAAAAAATTAAGGGTGGTGGCAATAGGAAAATGCACTGGTTATTCCAGCTTCTGGGTTAGGCAAGATGTTTCTAGATGCAGTGGCCTATCTTGCCTCTGTGAAGGTCAATAACACCTAAGGAAGTGATTCTCAAACAGGCTCCTGTGATTCTCATTTCCCTTGCCCTAAGAAGGAAGCCTGGCTTTTAGCTAATGGAACTTCCACTTGGCTTACAGCATTATTGATTTTTACTTTCTGGGAGCCATAAATATTGACAAGGATCTCAGCAAAACGCCAGCACCACTACCACCCCTCCTCCCTCTGGCAGGCTGACTCGGGCCATTCAGTATGCAAATCAGAGTCTAGCCCTCCGGAAATTATGAACGCTGATCCCGGGAGAGCTGAATTCATGACGACACACCAGGGGGACCCCAAGGGCACTGCTTCAAAGCTTTGTCAAAACTTCACCTGATGCACAGAGAAACTCTTCATTTCATTACATAATGAAAGATTATGTGAAGCTTTCCAAAGGGGGAAAAAGTACACAAAAACTTTTAAATGCTCTTGCCAGGAGAAATCTCCAGTGAATTAGGATATAATCTTTCTCACCATCTAATCAATCTCTTCCTTCCACAGTCCAAACACAGGGTTCCTCCAGGGGTGGATGGTCTGTGTTAGACACACTGAAATTCATTATCTCATCTGCCTGGTGCTACTGTTTCCAATAAAGTGTAATTATGGTGTTATTGAGCTCCTTCTCACTTTCTCAAAGCCATGCTATAAAGTTTGGGTTTGTGAGCAGTTACTTCCCAATCAGTCTTCATTAAGTTGAATGTCTCAGAACAATGTCTATTTAATCAGCAGGGTGCCCACTACTTTTCTTTTTTAGAATTTGTATCAGTATAACAGACGCTGCCTTAGACACTACACAATTACAACTTGACTTCTCCTCTGCCTTCAAGAAGGCCAAGTGGCCACTGGATTTGGGGTCAGCTGGTCTCAGAAGATCCACCCTTGCACCCTGTCCAGCTGGGTTCCAGGTCACTCCTGGACGCACCCGTTGTACTTCGCATACACCACACCAAAGCAAGTCCTGGTGCAAGTCCATGTCAGAAGCCTAAACTCTGGGAGGTGGGGGCTTGCACATCGTTGTCCTTCCCCGCAGTACTTATTAGCTCATTCCTAGCTATATGGTAAAGAGCTCCACAAATATTTGTGCAATGCTGGTGGTGAGCATCACTCCTCCCTGTACTTCCAACCATGCCTGGTGGCACCAGTGCCCAGAAATGTAACATAGCTCAAAGCTCCAAATCGCTGAAGGAGAGAGAAAGGATCTTAGTATTTACTATGCACATAGTTTTAACAACTGGGTAGGATGTAGAGGGCTTTGTGGGTCATAATAAAGAGTTGGCTTGTATACAGATTTTGCTAGATAGAGCTGATTTTAAAAAGAAAACTCCAAGAATAAACAAGTACAATGTAAAATGGGGGGAAATGTTTGTAATAAACCCAAGATAGCACGATTTCTCAGGGGAGGAAAAAAACCCATCAAATCCAATTAGGTATTTTCAGATCATATTTCCATCTTCTTTTTTACTCAGGCTTCTTTACCTTGAGTTTTGACTGCATTTTTTTTTTTTTTTTAATCCCCACATCAATGAAATCATCTTCAGAGAAGCAGTTTCCTTGGCCCCTCCAGTCTGGTTTTGCAGCGTAATATAAGGAGCATGGAGTGGATTTCCTCTCTGAGGCAGCCAATTTCCTAAGCAATTAAATGCTGTTTATATTCCAAACTCTGTGCTTGGGTTGAAATTGTCAAGCTTGATATTACCTGACTGGTTGCCTGAGATGTATCCCCAGCTAGTTCATTCTACTGTAACTGCCATCTATTAAATTTTCCAATCTGTTCTCTCAAGGGATCACAAAGTACTTGGAGAAGGTGCAGCTCCTAAATTCTGCAAATTATACTCATCTATATAAATATATATATTTGAAATGGCAAAGCTTGCAAATTACTTCACCCAGTTGACATCCCAATCTGTGATCCTCTCATGGCAAAGGAAGTGCCACGTTCCTCTCACGTGCATAGACATTTCTGTGCTGGTTCCTTCAAAAGAAGTAGAGGCAGCCAGATTTTTGTAAAATCCCTCCAAGAGGTCACAGAATGAAGGCACTAGTTTTTGTCATGTCTAGGTGTAGCCCATAAGCTGATAATGCACAATGTGCAGGATAGTAAAAAAACTACTTATTCCAAAATCAACATTCCTGGTCAAGGGTGTTGCGCTCTCTCATTCTGACCACTCCTTCTGATCTGTAGCCTGAATGGAAAAGGGAGATGAGGCCTGTGTTTGCATTTGGTGTGTTTTTTTTTGTTAAAGGGACACCCATGGCCTGTGTATTTGTGTCTGTCAGATGGGCCCTCCCAGAGCAGCGCAACACAGGCTGGTGGCAAAAAAGCCCTGGGTAGTTACAGTGCGGGGCTTTCAGCAGCTGATTAGGCCTGAACAGGGCATGAGGGCTAGAAACAGACATCCTTTTTAATTCTTTTAAAGAAACAGAATGTCAGCCTCCTATCCTCCTAAAATAGGTTTTGGGCAGCTTTTACACATCTCATTTAGTGAAATCATCCAATCTAATTTACATGCTGCCAGCAGTGTGCTAGCTATGCTCTAAGACAATCCAAGGATCAATCACATCTCTCTTCTCATAAGAAAACATTAATGGCTTCTCCACTGCTTATGGAGTAAAACCCCAATCCAGCAGCAGCCTTCAGGGCCCCACCATGTGGCCGGAGACTGCTCTTCCAGCTGCACCCTACTCTATAAACTTCCAAGCCGCCCTCCTTCGTGCTGAGGCCCCCTGCCTTTCTCCTCTGGTTCCACCTTCTTCTCTGCTTCCTTGTGTCTTTTATCCCAAAGCTCCTACCTCTGCCTAGAATGTCTTTAAGGCCCTTCTTCTCCTGGGAAAGAAAAACCTTCTTTATCCTGCACGGTTCTCCTGGAAGATTTTCTTCATCAACACTTGCTCATCGTGTTCCCAAAGCACGTTGCTACTATGTTGGTCGAGTCAGCCATTGGCTTTGTCCTAGAGGTAATCATTTATTTGAGACACCTGGGTGTGGTCTGCTACCCGAACCTACATTCTCATATTAAAACCCGACACACTCAATGGTCAGGGGAAGGTCTGACCATCATTTGCCTGTAAATACAGATGCTGCTCAGATTACAGGACTCTGATCAATAATGGAAGAGATTTCACACATATGCGTGATCCCGAGTTACACTCTGGCCCCTCCCCCACCATCCGCCCGTTCACTGGGGCAGGTATTAAAGCCTCCACATAGCTTTATCCCCCATAGCATCAAACATGTGAAATGAGCAAACTCTAAAGAAATGAACTGTACTCCTTTTAATTCCCGATTATTCTGTAGTGTCAGCAGTGTCCCTTCAACTCCATTTCTGAAGGCAGGGAGACTGTTCTACATTTCGCTTCTACCTTCCACAGACCCCAGGGCCCTTTCCCACGTGAAGGGAGGCTTTGAGAAGAGCGCAGGTAAGTGGAAGCTCCAGGACCCAGAGCCCCACCAGGACCCGGAGCCCCACAAGGACCCGGAGCCCCACAAGGACCCGCCTGCCCGCGGAGACACTAGCCTTGCTCGGTCGGCACAGGTGGGAAGACAGGAGCCTGCTCTGGGGCTAAGGCACATGACCCTTCCTTCCCTCTTCCACGGATCGCGTTGTGCGACCGTGCACACGCATGCACAAACACTGGTGGGCTGGGGCCGGGCTGCGTCCCAACAGCAGGAGGAAGTGCAAGGGTCCCCTGCTTCCAGGTGCCGTCGCCTGCATGCACTCAGCACGGAGAGACCCAGATGTCGGGGTTCTGGGGGATGGCGGTGTTCCTCTGTGAGCGGGCCATGCCTCCCGCTGGGCCGGAGATACTAGGGCAGCCCCCTACCTTTCAGCTTGTCGGCCAGCAGCGCGGCCTCATGCTCCGAGTAGTGCATGATGGCCGGCGGTGAAGGCGGCCGCAGCCGGTCCTCCTCCAGCTTGCGCCGGTGCCGCTCCTCGCGTGCGCGCATCCGCTGCTTGCATTCCCACTCGTAGAAGTCGTCCCTGGCCTGGGCGAAGTCCACGTGCAGGCGGCCCGAGTCCTTTTTGTCCGTGCTGGACCCTAATCGCATCCGGTAACCTGAAAGCAATGGAGAGGCCGGTGGCGTCATGATGTCACCTCCGTGACGAAGGCACCATTTTGGCCCGGCGTTCAAGGCACCCTGCCCCTGCCGAAACTTTCGCCTCCCCCCCCCCGCCCCCCCGGCCCAGGAAGGGCACTGCATTCCTTCCATAGGAGGCGGGAAGCAATTACCCTTCTCCCAGGTGATAAGGAAGAACTGCGAAGTTCAGCTTATCACAGATGTAGGGGTAAACACAGTTTTGGGAGGTGTCTCAGGGGGTCACCCATCCATCTTTCAAGCCCATGTTACTGAGATGATGACCTTAAGAACCAGGACACTTACCATAACTCCTTCTTCCCTCTGGCTTCCAGGGAGCTTAGAAACAAATTTGGCATGTAGCATTTTCCCCATATCTGCGATTCTAGGGCCAGATATTATATTTTCAATTTACAGTAACTCTCTTGCATAAGTGTTCTTAAATTCTTTTTCAAAAAAGGCAGAATAGGAGTAAATAAAGAATATCTATGGTATTTAAAAAGATCTACAAAGTAAATTCCACAACACCTCACTCCCAGGTTATTGCTTCATTCCCCTAGAAAATGCTGCTCCATTGTCTCTAGGCAGCTGCAGAAGCCACAATTACCAAGGCAATTTTGCAATGCTGTTTTATTTCCACTTATCCTCTGGGGCACTCGGGAGAATATTTTACCTTCAATCAAGAGGCCTCACCAGCTGCCTTCCTTACAGCCCTGCAGCACCTCATCTAGCATGCAGCCCCACACAAATTGTCAGCGCAATCTTTGAAGGCCACGGGAGCCTGTGTAAGAGCGCAGAGCTGGACCAAAAAAGAAGGGTTGGGACATGGAAATCTTTGGGGGATTTACTGCGAGCTAGCCAACTTACAAAGATGATGTGCAGAAACCTGATGGGAGAAATCAACACAAACAGAACTGAACCCAGACAGCCAGCCTCACTTCAGATGAAGACGACTTGGCTTTGAGGCTGCTCTTCACTTTGGGGTACTCAGATTTTAAAAACATAAATTCAGGTCCCAGCAGGATCACAGCTGTTGGGGCTGCCAGAGGAGAGAGCAAAATGAGCACTTTTGCTGTGTGGGGGCTTTGCAAATGAGATACCACTGTGAAATGCGAGGCTGCACTAGCGCTGACATTAGAGATCTCCATGGTAGATTTCAATGGATTATTGGCATTTGGGCTGAAACTCAGCTGAAAACCCTTGCAGAGGCTGACTTCTTCCCTGTAGGGCGCGTCACACCTTTGAGAAGTTACAAATACCAAACAGATCTCACATCTGATTCCTGTTATGCCCTTATCACTGCTAGGTTTAAATGGTGTTCTCTAAAAATGGGAAGATACGACAATACCGACCAAAAACACAAACATCCGATCACGTATGAGCAGAATTCATGCTAAAGCAGAGGTGTCTTGGTTCTGGGCCATAGGAACTTAACGTGTCAGCAGGCCACGGTGACAAATCGGCAACAGCTGAGCGGCCTGCCCCGCCTAAGGCTGGCCTATGACCCTGACTGGTCAGGTGTCCAGAGCACCACTTTTTCCATATTTCTGGTTCCAAAAAGTACCCTTTCTTTCACCACAACATCATCATTAAGGCCTTAAAAAGAGATCCTGATGAGGCTGAGTCTAAAATTAGTTTGGCCTTCAACTGTGAACATGGTCCTAAAATTAGGCCTAGCAGCTGGGGATGGGTTTGTAGGAGCTCACACACATGACCGGCAGCCTTCCTTCCCTCCTGCCCCTCCAGTTAATCAGACTTTCGGATCTTCCCTGGACTAACGGATAGCTGAGGCCGAGAGGTGGGAGACCACTGTGCATCCAGGCAGGGAGGCTAGAGGTGAGGCCTTTGCTGTAGGCTCCTTCTGCTGCCAAGAGGCAGACCAAGGGGCAATCAGATGACTGGCTCAGAAGCAGGACCAGGGTCCATGCTGGGAAGCACCTAGCATCAAGGAAGAAATACAGAATACCTTTCCCGTGCCTAAATTTGGGCCTGTTCATCTTTGGCAATGTCTTATGGGGTTTCTGATCGGGTTGTGTTCTGTTGGAGATGAAAAGCAGTTCTGACCTACTCTCCCCCTCTTATGTCATCAGTTGGAGTAAAGTAATAGTTTTATTGGTAGAGCTGTGGTTACAACCCAGGTTCTCCGGGGCACATCTGTGAGAAACAAGAATCAGTCCTTCTTTACCATCTTCGGGATATCTGTGTTAAAAACATCCATTTGCTCAATAGTTCCTCTTGCTGCAGGTGCCCTGCTAAGCACTTACTATCCATTATTTGGATTCATTCCTCATCATGATCCTCTGAGTTAGTGCTGTTACTACCTCAGTTTCGCAGATGAGAAAATGGAGGCCAGAGGGAGGTTATCTTGCCTGAGGCATGTGAGACCCACTGCCACGCATGTGACAGAATCCCCAGCTGTGTGCTAGATTACTCTGATGCAATGGCCCAAGATACATGACAGGTAAAACACACAGCTATTTGTGTGTTGTAAAATATTTTTTTCTATGTTTCGTCTTCTACCTCTATTTTAGAAGGCTTTCAGATTCTACCCCCCACCCCCCACCTTTGTAAGGTTTTATCGGAATAAGGGTTTTAAAGTTCTCCACGGCACTACCTGGGCTCAGGAAAGTTGTAGCAG
>RCUC01146293.1:0-26329 GCA_003697995.1 Taxidea taxus jeffersonii | reverse complement strand
GGGCTATGTGCATTTTGGCCACTGTGTCTTCAGGACTTGCTGTAGTCTGATATCATAGGTTTCACTTCCATTTACAAGTATTCCCTATAAGTTATTTCTCCTCCTCCTTCTCTTCCTTCTTTTTCTTTTTCTTTCTTTCTTTTCTCCTTCCTCCTTTTTCCTTCTTCTTCCTTCTTTCTTCCTCCTCCTCCTTCTTTTTCATTATTATTATTGTAAGTTCCATTTACAATATAGTTGAGGATACCCAACACTTTCGGTTAGTGAACCAGAAAATACACAGTTCATGGTAGGCAGCTCAGGTTGTATTATAATTTGGTGGCTGAGGGTTAAACATTCAGTCTTTACTAAAGCGCAGGAATAAATCAAGAGCTATTTTTCAAAAGGAGAGTAGTTATCTGTGGAAGATGACAGTGCTTTCCTCCAAAATCCTAAGGATCTTTTCTGCAATTCACTTGTAAGTGCCATCAAAGGCTTGAATCAGGGATGCCTGGGTGGTTCAGTTGGTTAAGCGGCTGCCTTGGGCTCAGGTCATGATCCCAGCCTCCTGGGATCGAGTCCCACATCGGGCTCCTTGCTCGGTGGGGAGCCTGCTTCTCCCTCTGCCTCTGCCTACCACTCTGTCTGCCTGTGCTCACTCACTCTCTCTCTCTAAGAAATAAATAATTAAAATCTTAAAAAAAAAAAAAAAAGAAAAGGCTTGAATCAGCATTTCTATCTACCACTGACATTTAAAACACCATTGCATCCAGTGGATCATATGCCCCAAGTGGCAGATCAGCATACACAGAAGCTTGCCAAAGTCACAAAGCCTTCTCTTCTGGACTCTAGTCTAAAGTTGCAGCTCTTCAGGCCACTCTGTATTGGGCCAGAGTTACTGAGGAATATGTTGCCTCTACAATCTAGAAACACATAAGGCATTTTGTCTCTTTTTTGGTTCAGCCAAATGCAACAACACAACTCATATTTTATATTGCAAGGATACATATCATGCTTTACAGTACTGAGCCCCTAGAAATTTCATGAAGGTGAAAGGTCCTTGAGCTTTTCTCTTACCCAATGCATGCAAAGTGACTTACTGGAGGAAACTACCTTATATGATTGTGAAGGCAAGTCCAAAACCAATAGGGTAGGCCATCAGGAAGGGCAAGATGAAACTCTCAGTGTGATTGGAAGCTACTGTTCAATTCCTTAGGCCTTTCGATTGGTTGAATAAAGACAATTCAGATTATCTAGGATAATCCCCTTCATTTAAAGTCAACTACTCATGAACTTTAAGGACATCTATAAAACATCTTTACAACAACACTTAGATCATTATTTGATTGAAGAATCAGGACTATAGCCTATTCAAATTGATATGCACAACTGATATTCACTGTAATTTTTGCACAAAAATTTATATACCTCTTGAAATTTTTCCAAATTTTTTAAAATTACACAAAGTACATATGATCCCTAAGCCATACCTAGCTCTGCATCCTTCAGAAATTCCACATGATATCCCACTGATTTCCAATAGATTAGAAATTACATGGAACAGCAAGTGTAATCAACTATTTGAAATAATATTTGTAAGACCAATTTATCCTCACTTTTCAATCCCATTTTTTTCAGCCTAAATTTATCTACCATTCTAGTTTCACCATATTTGTAGGTTTTTTTTTTTTTTATTTTCAAACTGCTTCTTTTGATGCAGCAATGAATATGTATTATGTCAAGGGGAGAAAGAATGTAAGTTTACCAGGCATAACGGCACAGAATACTAGACAGTTTAGGGGTAGAAAAATCTTGCTTGAAAACTAGGTTTCTGGAATTAGGAGAAAAAAATAGAGTTCTAGTAAAAATCATAACCAAAAAATAAAAGAAAAATGGAAAAGGAAAGAAAATGCATTGTTTATCCTCTTCACAAGTTTGATTTTGAGGGGAACTTCTTCATAAGCACACATGAATTATGCTATAATCACTAGATCTTTGGGTATAATTGGATTTGAATTATCATAGAAGTGAAGGGCATTGCTGTTAACCCTCAGGTTAGCTATGTCTGATGCTAGTGGTATGGGATTTAGTTTGCTGCCTTAATGTGGAGTCTCAAAACTGAAACTTTTCTCCAGATTATGTTTCTTAGTTGCCTGTGGTATGAATAAAAAGATTCCTTCTTAGCATTTTTTTTCACCACAGGAAGAAATGGGACTCTCAATTGAAGTTAGTGTACCTTAATCTAACCCAAATTACCCCCAAAGGGCTAAACATCCCTACTACCCAGCAGTATATCTTTTTGATGTCTCCTGAAATAGCTGTTTAGACTTGGAAAATAAGAATAGAGGAGAGTTCCTCTGGGTTTAGTGTCAAAGGAAGATTTGCTCTGTTAAGCCCCATGAATGCAAAAACTATTCCTAACTTTTGAAGTAATTTTCCCCATCTATAAGATGATACACAATACAATTCTCTACATTCATTTTATTATAGCAACTAATTTTCAGAGATATGAATTTAGTTTTGAGTTCAAACCCTACATAGGCATGGATTTATATGCAAAACAAATCAGTGCAAAAGTTAAAGGTAGGTCATTGATACTCAATATCAAAGCAATAGTATGACTTAAAAAATACAGAAAAAAAAACATTTCTTCCAATTTGTATAGTAACCACATAATCTATTATGGGATTTAAATTTGATATAAAATTTTGTTATTTTATTTTTGAAAATTTAAATGTAGTTATTCTTCCTTAAAATGATTAAAAATCACTAAACAATGTCTTGCACCACTTTTATTACAATAGTAGTTATTACCCAGGCAAATGAAGCAAAAGAATTTTAGAAAGAAATCTTCTTTGTGTACTTTACTCCTAAAGAGGCTTTTTTTTTAAGAATTTATTTTATTTGTCAGAGAGAGAGAGAGAGCAGGCACAAATAAGAGAAGCAGCAGGCAAAGGCCAAGGGAGACACAGGCTTCCTGCCGAGCAAAGAGCCCAAACCAGGACTTGATCCCACGATCTCCGGATCATGACCTCAGATAAAGTTAGAAATTGACTGAGCCACCTGGGCTTCCCATCCTACAGAGGCATTAAGGCAATATTTTTCAAATAGATTTTTTTTCCCCCTCAAAAACATTTGAAAACATTAGAATATGTGTTTGACTGTCACAACAGTGGTGGGGGTGTTGGGAAGAGGTGAGTATGATGCTGTTGGCATCTAGCAGGTAGAGAACATGGAGGGTATACACCATTTCATAGAGCACACTAAAGTCCCCTCCCAACAAAGAATCATCCACCCAAAATATCAATATTGCTGAGATAATTTCTTTAAAAGCAATGAAATGAAGGTAAATGATGTGTATTTGAATCCCCAAGAATTATGATCATACTAATGACAGAATGCTGTATGCAAAACTGCTTCATAAGGTCTGACTAAATGGCAGTTATATGCATAAAAGTTTCTTCCAAATAGGTTCTGTTTATTTTAATAAATAGAATGTTTAATGTTTTAATGTAAAATGTTTATTTTAATAAACAGAATGTTTAAACCAAATAGGTTCTGTTTATTCTGTCCTCATAATAACCTTCCCTACTCCTCTTTGATTTATTAAGAAGTACTTCATAAGCCATGGCTTCCTAAGTATTTATTGCCATGAAAACCAGAACATCTCTATACTCTGCCTTTGCTTATTTTTCCTTTACTTTTACTTCAGCCATTTTATAGATGATTTTATATCATAAAGGCTAATTTTATATCTTCAAAATCTTATATACATACATTCAGTACTCATTTATGAGATATATTTTATGGCCCAGAAGTTCTCTATATCTATATATTTCTATATTCTGAACCATAATTTATGATTCAGAAGTTACATATATATGTATATATAAAGAAATAAGAAGGGGATATCATAAATAAGTTGATAATGTGAAGATTTCAAAGGAAATCAACTGTGAACTAGTACTTGAAGTTAGGGTTAAAAAATGGAAGTGCCAGGGCGCCTGGGTGGTTCAGTGTATTAAGCCGCTGCCTTCGGCTCAGGTCATGATTTCAAGGTCCTGGGATCGAGTCCCGCATCGGGCTCTCTGTTCAGTGGAGAGCAGAGAGTCTGCCTGCCTCTCTGCCTACTTGTGATCTCTCCCTCTGTCAAATAAATAAATAAAATCTTTTAAAAAAATGGAAGTGCCAAGGAGGGCAAACATGAAATGAGAAGGAAAGTGGAGACAAAGGAGGAGAATGGTAAATGAATTAGGTAAATTTGAAGAATAGGAATAAATTAGCTTGAATGAATTAGCATTTTTTTGTAAATCATATGCAAAGATCAATGTGCATATCCTGACACTAGCCACATTGAATATGATTTTGAGTATGAAACTAAGAACTCTGGGTTTTTTATTTTGATTTTTAAACAAATGGAAGATGGTAGACATCATTTGATCTGGAGAGGCATCATGGTCAAGAAATGTTCTAGAATGACATATCTGTTTGCAATATGTCAAATGAAATTTGCATGGGAAAAGAGGTTGGGAACAAATTACACAATGGAGAATTAATTTTAAGAGGGATAGTAACTCCAGAGATAAATATGGGAAGTCAGGTAGATTTTAACTGTGGAGAAATATATATCAACCAAGGAAAAAACTCTAATGACTGAATATTGATGTATATTACACTTAGGAATTAGGAGGAAGATAGAATCATAAGAAATTGATCCAAGCAGTTAACAATAATACAGAGAAAAGAAAATACAGTATAAAATCAGTTAACTACATCTAAGATGATGTTGTATTAATTATTGCAATGGCATGCTGTCATGATTCACAATTATTTTATTTAGAACTGCTGTTTCTCAGTTGACAAGCCAGATTGGTTCAGGATTTTCCATTGGATATAGACTATCTGTTTAAATAATACTAAGAGAGAATGGATTGGGAGATTTTGTAACCATTATTTCAGCACTGGAAGTTTCTAGGAACAAAGAAATAATTTTGCCTTTATTTTACTTGTTTTTACAGAAAATCTTCATGCAGATGTATCTGCTGGTTAAAACAGTAAGAGGGCTTGGACATTTTAAAATGTTTTTCTGTTTGTTTAGCTTTTTTTGCTGTTACGTATGTATTGACCAATTTAGTCCTTATGCATATTTCCATAATTCATTTACTCCCTCAAAACTCTATTGTATATAGATTTCCAAAATAATTAGTATGTAAATGAACATAATATCCTTCAAACTGCGTCAGAATAATGGGCACTGGTATATTGGAGTTCATGAGTATGCATTTTACAATCTGTCAGTTCTTTTGTTAATGTAGGTGCTATAGACATAGACCATAATAGTTTCATTAATATGGCTATCTCCTTTGTAATTCTGTTATGGTCACTTTGCCAAAAAAGCATATCCAAGTGGTTGCTATTATGTACCTATGCATCCTTTTTTTTTTTTTTTCTTTTCCTTTAATATCCTTATTTAATGCTCAGTGGAATTTTTTCATCTAAAACCTTAAGATTTTCTTCAGCTCAGAGAAATTGCCTTTGTTTTTTTTTGTTTTTTTTTTAAGATTTTATTTATTTATTTGACAGACAGAGATCACAAGTAGACAGAGAGGCAGGCAGGGAGAGAAAGAGAGAGAGAGAAATTGAGAGAAGCAGCTCCCCTGCCACCCCAGCAGAGAGCCTGATGGGAAGCTCCATCCCAGGACCCTGAGATCATGACCTGAGCTGAAGGCAGAGGCTTAACCCACTGAGCCACCCAGGTGCCCCGAAATTGTCTTTATTTCTATAGTGGCCACTTTCCCTCTTGTTTCTCTCATATGTTTCTAAAAATTTTATTAAATCATTTCCCAATTTTATCTTATAATTTACATTTTTATGTGCTTGATCAATAGAGCTAAGGGAGAACAGCAGCAAGCACACTAACTGCTGGAAAAATATTTACCACACAAACGAAAGTGAAAAGAAAGCTGAGGCAGTGATACTTCTTTTGGACAAAATAGGCTTTAAAGCAAAACATGTAACAAGAGACAAAGAAGGGCACCATATAAGCATAAACAGAACAGTCCAACAAGAGGATATAACAATTGTAAACATTCATGCACCCAACATGGGGGCACCCAAACACATAAAGCGACTGTTAACAAACATAAAGAATTTGGAAATAATTCAGTAGTAGTGGGGACTTTAACACCCCACCTACACAATGGAAAGATAATCCAGACCGAAAATCAACAGGGAAATCATGGCTTTGAATGGCACGCTCGACCAGATGGACCTAATAGATACATTCAGAACATGCCATCCCAAAACAGAAGAATATACACGAATATACATTCTTTTTAATCGTAGGTGGAACATTCTTCAGAACAGAACACCTATTAGACCACAAAACAAGTCTCAACAAATTAAAAAAAGACTGAAATCATTCATGCATATTTTCTGACCACAACAGTATGAAACTAGAAATTAATCTCTCTATCTCACACACACACACACACACACATACACACACACACACACACACACACACACCTGGAAAGAACACAAATAGATGGAGGCTAAATAACCTGTTACTGAACAATATTACTGAACAATGGTTCAACCAAGAAATCAAAGAGGAATTAAAAAACAATGCATGAAAACAAATAAAGGTAAAAGTACCACTTCTGAAAATTAATAAAACTTGGGGTTTTATTTTTTGCTTTTGTGAGACATGTGGTAGGAAATGAAACCAACAGCACGCACACACCGATTATTTCATCAAAAAGATGATTATTTAGTTGTAGGAGGGGGAACATATACAAAATAGTAGTTCTTTTTATCCTGAGGTGTAGTTACAGCCCTGCTATTTAATAAATGATAGCCTTTTTTTAAAAAGATTTTATTTATTTATTTGTTAGAGAGAGAGAGAGAGAGCACAGGCAGACAGAGTGGCAGGCAGAGGTAGAGGGAGAAGCAGGCTCCCTGCCGAGCAAGGAGCCCGATGTGGGACTCGATCCCAGGACGCTGGGATCATGACCTGAGCCGAAAGCAGCTGCTTAACCAACTGAGCCACCCAGGCGTCCCAAATGATAGCCTTTTGATAAACAGCTCAAAATCTTGGCATCTTGTAAAATGAAGGGATAGAGTCTCTACATTTGGGATTGGATAACTAGAAAGATAAAAACACAATTATATAAATCAGTTTTAAATATGTTAAGATATCATACCAATGTGTGTATTACTTACTAAATGAATATATTTTTATCTGCCCGGACAATTTCTGATTCTGATCATATCTTGCATCAGAAAGCATCTGACAATGGAGAGGGAAAGCGGCACCAACAGTGTGAATACCTAAGAGAATGAAAAGTATTATCTGGTTGCTGAGAGTCAGGGAGTTAGACAGAAGTTCCCACATTAATAATACCAAGCACATGGACATGGAAGCATACGTTTGCTTCCCTTATTAATAAACCTAACATTCTGACATGCGCATGCCTATGACAGCGGGTGTACAATGGACATTTTATATGCTTTAGGAAAGCAGAGAAATGACATTCAGGTACTGATCCCATCAATCTTACCTTTCCATCAAAAGTAGCAGATGCAAGTTGGGAAAGTATAGACAAAAATATTGAAAAGTGATTGCCTGTATACTTCTAAAAAGACAAGTTCTTTTCCCCAAACCATCTGCCATGTAATCAGATTCTCTGGTCATCACACACAAACTCAGTCAAATCAAAGTACAGATGGTCGTTTATTACAAAACAACACAGGAGGCTTAGAATAGATGATACATTTGGTCATTTTTGCACATAAAGTCTCTGATTAAGTATGAAAAATGTGAACATTTGTTTATCTTGGAAAAACTGCTATTACTTGTCAGGCATGACCAATTAGTTATTTCTAAACTGTTATCCATATAATTAAGAAAAACAGCCATCTGTAAAGTCAGAAGTTTGTGTCTCTTTACTGATCCACATGTAAATGTAATTTCTGTAAACTGCTTTACTTAAAAGAGAATTATCAGACAGGATACAAGAGATGCTAGAAACGGATAAATTCTATAATTTCTTTCTCTGTTTATTTTCCCACTTATGAAAGCAATGCTATTGTGGCTGAAGTAAGGAAAACTGATAGAGCATTATAAGGAATTTTACTAGGATGTATGCTTTTTCAGATATAAGGTATGATTGCTATAAAGAAATGTGAAAATGTTGCAAAACAAAGCTTTATTTTTTTAAATCACACCAGCATTTTATATACTTAAAATAGGAAAAAAGAAAATATGATCAAGTCCCTGAATATAACTTCATTGGAATTCAATTTTAATGAGCATCTATATGTTACCAGGTATATGCATGTTCTTGATAGTAATAAATATAATAAAATATTAATAAATATTATGTGTTAAATGTATCCTACATATTTAGCTAATCAATGCAATATTTATAAAATGCTTATTTATATTCCATTTTTATCAACCAGCACTCTTTATATCAAGAATTATTCCCACATTATAGCATTTAAAATCAAATTGTGAGTGGATGAGCTAGTCATATAAAATGCAACTTTGTGTTTGTTTGTTTTTTCAGTCATAGTCAACACTTTTCCTGAATTCCCAGAGAGGCCGTGGAGGATGTCACAAGAAAAGAAGTCAAGCATCACTTACCAAGTCCAGATGTTCCAACACCTACTGTTCTTGCTGTGTAATCATATACCCAGCTGTCTTGTCTTTGTTTCACCTAGACTTTTCAATGTTAAACATTTTCAAAGACTATAAATTCTATTTTAATTGAAATTATTAATGCATTAAGAAAAACTACTTAGATTATAGCTCTCATAATCAATTACTCTTGAATTTTACTACTCAAACTTGAAAGGGCCAGTAAAAAATGAAATTCCACAGGAGGTTGTCAGCAGAATCAATTGCTTATTTAATGACTTCCAATTACTTTTAATTAGTCACAAAATAAGGAAATCCAAAATCCTGGTAATGTCATTTATAGTATATGTGTGAGTAGCAAGTATTTCTGCTATGTATGAATAATCAGTAGTGAATATTTCACATTTTAAACTTGTAAAATATAATTGGAATATTTAGTCAGGTCACTTTCTGCATCTAATGTTGTATGCTATATTTGAAGTTTGTTAATTATATAGAAGCACTTCTTAAAAATTGAAACTGTCTTCTATTCTTTGAACAGAAAATATTTAATAGTGGAAACATTAATATAACAGAAAAAACTGTATTCTCATGTTCATTATAAAGACAGGTGCTATGGAAACAGATTGTTCGACATTTGTCATAAACTAGACTTCATTCTTGCAACACTTGTCAAATGATTTCCACAGCCGACTTCAAATCCATGAGGCAATGTTCTGTGTGCTTCCTGACTCAGTCAAATCCTGGGGTAAGCAAGAAAAAATATTCATAAACTGCCATGGGATCATGTGTAAGAGTTGTAAAATATATGTTTCTCAATATAAAAGTTACTATGTGAGGGAAAAATCCAATGAGATAAAATGAGTTTAAGTATTTGAATGACGTGAACAGATAAAGAGCAGGTTGTTGTTACTCTTATTGGTAGTATTGGTAGTTTTTAGGTATTAAAAGAAAACTGAAACTTAAAAATAATCATTTTCCATTGGCAACTTCTAGATTGGCTTCTTTGAAGTATTTTGATGCCAAGGGAGCTTTCTTTATGTAGCTGTAGCTAAGTATTTATTAGTTAATAGCATTAAAAACAACAATAGCAAACCTACTACAATTTAATGAAAAATAGCTATAATATCCTAGACAATAAAAAAGATGCAAATAAAGATATGGCCTTATGGTTTTGGTCATCTTTAATGCCTGGTTTAAGAGAAGACAGCTGAATGCTCACCTTTACTTTTGCATTCAAACTACTGTGATACCACATATGATGTAACACCTGAAAACAAAGAGTTGTAAGAGAATTGAGAGTGAAAAAGGCAAATAATATCAAGATATTATTATGAAACAGAGTTTTGGCAGCACTTAACCACAAAGGGTTTGAGAGCTCCTACGTGGCCTCAGAAAACACTGTGAGAAACATTGTTATAAAGCACATATAACACACAAATGCCTTCAAACCAAAAGAAAGTGTTCCAGACTTGATAACTCTGTTCAGTCTGTATAACACATATTGTATTATTCATACCTGATTTTATGTATCATATTAAAGTTATATTCATGAATGTGTCAGTATCTGTTATATCTATTATCTATATAACCATTTACAACTGAATAGACAAAGATATAATGCTGAAAACATTTTAAGGTGAACAATGATGAAAAATTATATTTTAATTGTATGATATTACTAAAAACAAAGAAGATATTAAGTTGAGCATTATAATATTTATCTAAATTAAAAAATAGAGCATTATACTTTTGGTTTCACAAACTGATACAATAGTTTACAAAATATCATCTGGATTACAAAGCAAACCTTCTAATGTAATGCCTTAGCTTAAAACACAAATCCTGTTTCTTATTTTTTTTTGTAACACTAGGCAATATTGATCCATTTTATACTCATTCCTTGGTATAACATTGAAGATGAGTTTGTAAAACTCTCAGATGTAATCAGCTATGGTAAACAACATCATAGAGCGTTTAGAATCCTACTACTCACAATGCTAAATTCTAATGAACCACAGGCACCACATCAATGTTGATTCACATTATTTTCACCGCCTGCTAGCCTGCCAAAAAGCAAAGGAAATTTGCCATCAGGTTTTAAATGGGATGAATTAATTCTTCAGTGAGGAATGCAACTAGAAAATAGCATGCATTATTGTTATTAAATGATTTGCGTAGAAATCCCATAGGATAATTCTTGTATTAAAACTCTGCAATAATGCCATGCTCATCAGATCAGAGTAATGATGTTTCATAAAATAAATAATTAGTGAATAAAGTGGTGAACAGAAGAAAGACAAATATGAATTTGCTGACTAGATCTGGAATAAGTTGATGATTAAGTGAGAACTGAACCAGTGACAGGAACAAATGTGAAGCAGTTCTTGTGATGGCATCCGGAAGAGAGTAAACTGTGCTAAACTAAGAAAGACTGACTTGGTAAGACCTTTCTTAGCCAGCCAAGGCCAGCAGAAGGCTCCCAAATGGAACGTCCACTTAACAGGTGAGATTGTGCTTTCTAATGTGAACTAAAACTCATAGTCAGCACCAGTTAGATTTAAATATTAAATTTCTTTTCCCTGTTATCCAATCTTTTACTATAGATATGTTCCTTTGGGATGACCATATCAGGTTAATATAGGAAAATACCACAATGATCCATGATTTTTGCCACATAAAAACTAAATTGACTAACCAATGCACTTATTCATTTTAAAAATTTCAGAAGTTAAATTTTAAAATTTACAATTAAAGTGATTGGATTGATTATCTTTAAAAGTGAGAAGGAAAAGCTATTAATTCTATACATGTTAGAACTTATTTCTTTTCATCTGATTATTATTTAGTTACTTTATACTCATCATTGTTATTAGAAACAAGAGGGAAATCATACTTTAAATATACATTTTAGCATGGGAATATATAATTTGTCATGATTTACTGCTATTAACCATAATTTTATTGTTAAAGCACACATATATACACTTAGATAAATGGTGAGTTAAAAAGCTGAAAATTAAAATATGCATAAAAAAGTACCTCACTGAAATGGATAACAAAAGACCAATAAGTGTCAGTATCTGGCTATAGTGATTTCTTGACAAAATCTCAGGTAAATTTTGGGTTTATATATTCCAGAACATTTATTATAAAGGGATCAAATCTCTGATTAGCCTATTGACAATGGGCTTTCCTTATTACTTCTTCTTACTAAAATTTCAATTGACACTTTTTTTTTTTTTTTTTTTTTTTTTTTTTTTGCTACCTAGGTATTAAGGAAGTCAGAAATTCGGTAATCTGCTACCCTCTATATCTGCAAAATTCTGGGCACATAATGACCTCGTCCAAGCCCTACACTAAAAGATGTGACCATACTCTAGCATGGCTTCTAACATCATAAGGCCTTGTCCTTCAGATGGCACACACCCCACCCCCAAAAACTCGCCTGCTTGAGAAATTAGTGCTGCAGCAAAATTTACCATTTGTTATAGCAACACCTATGACAGGCCCCTGACCTCCTTTTCTTTGAACATTTATTAAAAAGAGCTTACAATTGTGAATATGTGTCTCTTGCAGAAGAATCTCTGTCAAGGACCTGAGAACCATTTTTTGAAATATAGTCACTTAGAAGGTTAAGGCCTCTCTCTCCCAGGCTGCATGGGAAGATGGAACCCTAACTAGGGTAACTGTCAGCTAGCAGACACAGCTTGCCTAATCACATTTACACTGACCAGCCCATTGTACTTTTACAATTCTATGACTCTATGGAGCTCACATTCCCTCTCACTTATTCTCCCTTGAAAACAGCCAGTCACCACTGCACAAATCAAAATAGATCGCAGCTCTTTCCCCTACTGTCAGTAGTTACTAAATAAAATCTGTTTCTACCACTTTAACAAATGTCTGGCTGTGTTTACCACTGAAAGTATCATAGGGAATGTGTCAGCATAGATAGGAAAAAATACATGGAAAGGATGGATAGAAAGAAAGAAGGAGAAAGCACATGTGAGTCATTTAGGAAAAAAGATAAAGGCTAGTTTCTATTTCCTCTCTAAAGCATGTGGACCTTGGCTTTATAGTCAGTCAAATACCAGGGAAGTATCCCTGTCTGTGCACTGAACCTCAGACATTCTCACCATATAACTAATCCTGGAACTCAATCTTTCCCCACTCATGTTTCTCCCATACCAAACCTCTTTTATTTTCAAAGTCACAATTAAATGCGCGGCTCCTGCCTTCCATTCTCTTCACAACCCTGCCAACAGCCCACAGTGGTCATTTGTGGATTTCCTATTAGGAGGTAGCAGAGCTCCCTGAATTAAAACAGTAAGACCTCTTAGTGATTTGGATTTGGTAGTTGAGAACATTGGATTTCTAGTCATATCTGAGATGTGAAAATTGATAGTATGTCACAGAAAAAGGTCATGACAGATCTCTCTAAAATTAAATTTTTAAAAGGCTTTTATGCCTTTGGGTGAAATTTACCTAGACATTCAAATCCTTAAGGCAGATAGAAATTATCAAATATCCCAGAATGATAGATGAATAGTGGAAGTAATTGGGTTGAAATATCTTCAAATTTCTATTTCACATTTCACATAAAAGGTAGAAAGTTGTACCATAAAATAGGGTTTATTTTAATAAGTATTGTTATTAGCTCAAGAGTTAAATAAAGTAAAAAAGAAATCAAATGGGAGTGTTTTCTCCATTTCTATAAAATACACTAATTCAGCCCTCATAATAATGGTCTATATTAATTACAGAATAATTTTTGCTCTATTTATCTGTGAATATCTTTGTTTTAGACTAGTTAAGCAACTGGATGTTAAAAATATAATAATCTACATAAAGCATATAATTTATTAACATTTAAGGATTCATTTCTCCTTTGAGTATCATGCATTTCAAAGGAGTATTGTAAAAAGATTCACTTTGCCAAAAGGAAGATATAAAATTCCAAATATGGTTACCTGGAAAATATTTTATACTGACATAAAAGACAAATATTAATACTGGATGCATTTTTCTATGCCAATTGTATTAAGAAAGCGGTTGTTCCATTGCTAGACACTGCTGGTATTACGAATAGATAAGTGCGTGCATAATGTGATTTCAAAAGCCCCCCAAAGACTCCCATTCGCAATCTGTAAAAAAAAGAATCATAAATCTATTCACCCTATTCATCAATGCCTCATGTTCTATGAACAATTTTTGGGAAGAATTCTGGACTCATTAAATGTAGTTACCGTGGGTGATAGCAAAAATTTATACCGATTAGTCATTCATACTTTAATGTAAGTGAATTTACAAACTCTGTGAGGGGCATATTTGCATTTAGATGCTGTAAAAATTGAAAGTAATAATAATCTTTATTTGTTTCAGTGTTCTTTTCCCTCCATTATACATGTTTCCCTTGGGTAAAACTTCTAAAAATTGTAAATGCTAATCTCACTTAAATCCAAGGCAAGGTAGAGACAAGACAGAGTGCATATCACTTTTCGTTTATTTCCTTTCCTTTTATTTTCTCTTCTTTTTTTCTTTTCTTTTCTTTTTTATTTAAAGAAAGAGAAAGTGAACAGGGTTGGAGGGAGGGAGGGAAAGAGAGAGAAAGACTCTTAAGCAGATTCCATGCCCATTGCAGAGCCCAAGGCAGGGCTCTATCTCACAACCATGAGACCATAACCTGAGCCAAAATCAAGAGTCAGACACAACCTACTGAACCAATCAGGCATCCCATTGATATCATTTTCATAGAAGATTTAATTTTATCTACATAAAGGGTAATCTTGTGTGCTACATCCATAATATTTTGTTAAAATTAGGGCACCTGAGTGGCTCAGGGGGTTAAGCCTCTGCCGTTGGCTCAGGTTGTGATCTCAGGGTCCTGGGATTGAACCCCGTGTTGGGCTCTCTGCTTGGTGGGGAGCCTGCTTTCCCCTCTCTCTCTCTGCCTGCTTCTCTGCCTACTTGTGATCTCTGCCTGTCAAATGGATAAATAAAATCATTAAAAACATTTTGTTAAAATTTTAAGTTATATTGATTAACATTTTAGGTATACCTTAAAAAAACATGTTTTTGAGAGGGGAAGTAAGTGGGAAATATATTTTATCTTACTGCTTTTATATGTTTGCTTCCACATTATGAAAAGCCATAAAACAATAACCAAAAAAAGGGTGGGGGGTAGGGGAAGAAAGAAAGAAAAGGGAAAGGGAACGCTTCCTCTCATTACAAAAGTGGAAATGGAAAAATTCATTTGACGTAGTCAAATGTTTTCCATGAATTAGATGGGATATTTGCATTAATAGCTGTTTTTTATGCTTGTCCCATGTTCTTGTATCAACCCTCATCAAATGGCATGTCATGAATGCAGTGTGCCACTTGGAGGCAGAGTATAGGGCATGCCATTATGAAACCGAAATTCTTATGCCTGAAGATTGATAATAATAAAGGAGGTATCTCATCAATTCAATTTAAAATGTTGAAATTCTTCTATAAAAAGTACACAGACTTCAATATTTAACAGGAAAAAAATACTAGTTTATTATTTTAGCACTAAAAGATGAAAATAGCTTTCTCTCACTGATGTATATTTAAACATTGCAAATTACACAATTTTTTGCATATGATTTTAAAAAATGTGGGCACCAGCACATAATTATTTAGTGCTTTAATTAGAAAGACATGTGTATAGTTATCTTTAAATTGTATTCTTTGTACATGTAATGATAGATTTCTAAATATTTCTGAATCATAAATTCAATACTTTGAAATATTCACTTTTTTAAATGTATAACATTTCTAGGAAAGGAGAGCATTGCCATTTTGTTATATCTACCACTGATGAAGTATCCCAAAAATAATTTCATATTTTAAAATTTATTTATTTATAACGGTTTTGCCTTTGGTTTTGGCAAGCATCAACAATATATATGATTTGTTCTTTATTTTTTTTATTTTTTAAAGATTTTATTTATTTATTTGATAGACAGAGATTACAAGTAGTCAGAGAGGTGGGCAGGGAGAGAGGAGGCACCTGATGCAGGGCTCGATCCCAGGACCCTGAGACCATGACCTGAGCCGAAGGCAGAGGCTTTAACCCACTGAGCCACCCAGGTGCCCCATGATCTGTTCTTTAATGTGTTCTTTATCTCTCTGCTTTTTTTCCCAGTTTATAGCATTTAATTTTTTATTGATAAATACTGATTGTCTATACCCTACCATAAAGTTGTAAGCTGCATGAGAGCAATATGTGCTTTGTTATTACCTTCCCATCATTTTAGATAGTAACTACCTATCTAAAGACAAAAGCTGGCTAATACAACTGTTATCATAGACTTTTAGGAATCAGCACACTTGAAAGGAATAAAATTATAACATTAATATGATAACAGTCCCTAATTCAGATTTTATGAAAGTTAAATAATATTCACATACGACCTTAGCTCGTCTAAACCAAATGTTACCAGTGATTACTACAGATCTGTGCATATCATACAACTTAGTGCCTACTTCTGGGAGCACTTAATGAGTGCACCACCTTCATGACACAATTACCTGTCAAAGGCCCATTTCCTAACATCATCACATTGGGGGCTAGGATTTCAAAGTATAATTTTGGGGGGGACACAAAGATTAAGTCCATAACGAAGGACTCACCTCCAATGATCACCTTCTCTTGGATTTAAGTGGGCTCTCTGATTGCTTTGAACAATATGGATCTTTTAGAGACTGGCAGCTCTTTTGTCTTGGACCACTTGGTCTTGGATCCCTTAGCTTCCACAAGCAAAGTCCCATGACCTGCTGGGGAGACTATATGGAGAGAACCTGCAACTCTATGGAGAGCGAGAAAAATGGCCTAGCTAATTCCAGGCTTCCAACCTTCCAGCCATCCTTGCCAAGGTATGAGGCACGTGAGAGAAGCCTTTTTGAACCTTCTAAAAAGAACCTTTGTTTATTTTTGAACCAAATCAATCGTGAGCTAAATACCACTGTGTCATATGGATCAGAAGAATCCCACAACTTGGCCTTGTCCAAATTCCTAATTCATCGATCAACAGCACAATGACTATTGTTTTAAGCCACTCAAGTTTTAGGTGTTTCGTTTTGCAGAAATAACTTCTACACAGACCTAAAGCAGTTTTTTTGAGCTACTCAAATTTCAAACTACCTGTACTAATTATATATTGCTATGTAACAATATTACCATGAACTTAGTATGTAAATGACACACATTTATTACATCACAATTAATGTGGGTCAGGAATCTACACACAGTATAGCTGGGTCCTCTGTTGCAGGGTCTCATAAAGCTGCAATCAATATATGGGCCAGAACCGGGGTCTCATCTGAAGTTTGACTGGGACTGGATGTGTTCCAAGCTTACATGGATGTTGGAAAAAATCAAGTTCCTTTTGGGCTGTCAAATTGGAAGCCTCAGTTCCCTACTGGCTGTTAGCTGGAGGCCACCTCCATTTCCTTGCCTGACCATTTCCTTCTTCAAAATCATTAAAAAGATAATCTTCTAGCTAGGTGATGTACAATCTTACGCCATGCAATCATGTACATATAATCACATACATTCATCACCTTTGCCTTATGCTATTGATTAGAAGTAAGTAACAGTTTCTGCCCATATTTAGGGAAGGTGTTCATGCAGGGTATGACCACAAGGATCACAGAGGCCTGCCACACTGTCCTACACTTAGATTTTTTTAAAATATTTTTATTTATATTTATTTGTTATAGAGAGAGAGAAAGCGAGCTCAGGCAGACAGAGTGGCAGGCAGAGGCAGCGGGAGAAGCAGGCTCCCTTTTGAGCAAGGAGCCCGATGTGGGACTCGATCCCAGGACGCTGGGATCATGACCTGAGCCGAAGGCAGCTGCTTAACCAACTGAGCCACCCAAGCGTCCCTAGATTTTTTTTTAGTGTGAAAAAATAAATTCTTTATGATTTCAGAAAACTTTTGCTTTGTATTTATTGTTACTTGTATCTGGAAATATCCTATGTGACACAGCAACCAGAATTAATATAGATTAACAGAAGACTGATTAGAAAGTTTTGGCATTTGAAATTAGTAATAGATTCTGATGCAATAGTGTTGGACTGAGGAATTTCCAAATCATAAATTATAATATTGCCTCCATCAAAATAAGAATGGAAAATTCCTGGCACATGTTCCAACTGACTGCCCTCATTTCCTTTCTGGAATTCTCCTAGCTACTGGATCTATAAAAGTTCAGTACAAAAGTAAGAGAGGTATGAAAGAAAGTGGCTGCTTCCTCAATGCAATGAGGACAATCAGAAAAAAAACAAACAAGACAAAACAAACAAACAAACAAAAACAAACAAAAAACCAGTTTGTTTCACATGACAGTTGAGACTGTAGTGACAAAGGAAGGAAAACTGTGCTCTAGTAAATCACAGACACCCCTGTATGCTACTTGCAGATTTTTGAAAAAGAAGGTGTTAGAACTCCTTTCATGATTCATAAACTGCAGGCTTCCCTAAGAGTCTCCTGTCAACCGCAAATTGTAGTCTGTCTTTGGCATGCTGTTGATGGAGTATCCTGAAGCATATGTGGCAAAAGATCTTTGGAGAATGGGACCTAGGCACTGTAAGAGCAGGAGAATTTCTTGAGACTGTCAAGAAGGGACTGCAGAGGCATTGCTCTCTTTTATTAGTGTCTCTTAAGAAAAACCAACATTGGGATGCCTGGGTGGCCCAGTCGGATAAGCAGCGGCCTTCAGCTCAAGTCATGATTCCAGGGTCTTGGAATCGAGTCCCACATTGGGCTCCTGGTTCTGCGGGGAGCCTGCTTCTTCCTCTGCCTCTGGCTGCCACTCTGCCTACCTGTACTCTCTATTTCTATGACAAATAAATAAATAAAATCTTAAAAAGAAAAGAAAAACCAACATTTAAGAAAGGGTGGCAACATGAAGAGCCCAGACAGTAAGCAGTCTAGCTGATGGTCAGGATGTGATCTCAGAAAACCAAAGAAAATTCAGCTAGTAAATGCATTGGGCCCTATGGCTATCTTGTCACCTCACTGAGGCAGATGGGATCCTAAAGTGAAAAGGTCCAGTGAAGGACAAAAATGAAACATCAAAATGCTGATCACTTCTAACAAAGACTCTCTTCTTGCTCAAACATCAGTCAAGCTTCCCTGAGCCCTCTCTTCAAATAGGCCTCCATTTAGCCCCTGTCCTATCTTTGTCCTGCCCAGCCCAGCTGTAGCAAAAATCTTGCTGAGTCAGTTTAAAGAGAACTCCCACCTTTGATATCTGATCAGATTCCTTATCCCTCACCTTTGATGTATGAGTCCTTGACCATTCTTCAGCAAGAGTTCTGTTAAGCTGGTTTAGTAAGACTTCCCCCTACCTTTGATGTCTAATTTTCCACGCCCTTGACTTTCTCACTTTGCTCATTGGCTTTAGGTCCCCATCTGTCTTTGTTGTATACAGAGTTGAGCTGAATCTCTGTCTCCTATTCTGAGAGTCTTGATACCTATCACAATAGTCCTTAATAAAAGTTTCCTTACAGCTTTAAAGTATCAGAATATTTCTGTCTTTAATGTTGCTGGTCTTGAGAATATGAGCAGAGCCAGACACATCAATCTGTGGAAACCTGAGACTGAAAAAAATGATGACTTGAAGTCACAAGTGGACACTAATGGGGATAAGTTGGAAAGCCAGCTCATATTACTTACCCAAATGGAACTTACACAGGGGTACCCTCAGGCTCATTTCTAAGTTGAGAAGTGCATTCATCATCTATGGATACTCAGAGTGAAGTCTGTCCATTGTTTAGAATATCAAATCTTTGAGCTCATTTCTAGAGGAAAAACACTCTAAGCAGTATTATCTGTCAAAATTAGGAAGAGAGTTCACTTTTTCCTTCTTGAAAAGCATGAGGAAAGGATTAGCCCAAAAGCTTTGCATAGGATACATACAGGTAAATTTTAATCTTTTGGGAGCAAAGGGTATACTAAGAATAACTAATAATATTTGATATATTAATTTACTGACCAGTATGTAGGAATTATTTTATCGATGGACATATAAAATATGTCTATTTAAATTATTTTTATAAATAGAATGATTTATTAATATAAAAATATCTGTGCAATCATTTCTCCATTTAAAGTAAGTTAGTAGGAAAATTTTTTTTTAAGATTTTATTTATTTATTTGACAGACAGAGATCACAAGTAGGCAGAGAGGTAGGCAGAGAGAGAGAAGGAAGCAGGCTCCCTGCTGAACAGAGAGATCGATGCGGGGCTTGATCCCAGGACCCCGAAACCATGACAAGAGCTGAAGGCAGAGGCTTAACCCCCTAAGCCACCCAGGTGCCACGTAGGAAAATTTTCTTTTATATATCCTTGTACTAGAGACCTCTTCTTCACCATTTCTGCATTTAACATCTAATCATTTACGTTTTTCTCTAGAAACAACATCTTTTTTGTATACTTATTATTTTTCAATTTGTCAAAATTACCCACAATCTCTCCGAAGTTCTATTTACTGAATAATAAATGTAATATTATTGGCCATTTCAGCACTCTGTATATGATACTATTTTAACAGAACCTCACTCTATAGTGAGGTTTCTGATGAAATTAGAGAAAATTCTGACAATAAAAAGTATTCTCAATTCCATTTTTATATTGAAATTTACACAAATTTCAACCAAATTATTTTCACACATACATTTTTTCCTCACTTCAGGAAACTTTCTTGAAAAAGTATTACAATAAAATTTGTCATATAACATGTCTATAATTACCTAGAATATCTTACTAAATTTTTATTATAAAACTAAAGGCTCTCTAAAATTTTCACAAATCTTCTATGAATAAAATATTAATCCATTAAAATATAGGAGCTTTATCAAAAATATCACCCTGGGAGGTTGAGAATTTTCAAGGTTGGTTTATAGAATTCCAAATTAAAAAAAAAAAAAAACAAACAAAAAACCTCCACATAATTCTTCTCCATAATTTGTTTCCTTCCTCCCTTTCTTGTTCATGTATATGTTCTAATACATTCCTGTAATATTGGTCTTAATAATTGCATATCAAGACATCCTCTAAAACTGAAAATATTTCAGTTGTTCCATTATTTGATTATTAGATTAAAAGTTTACAAGTAGTTTTGAAAAAAATTCAGACAAAAAATTTAGTGGAATTATTTACAAAATGTCAAATATAATAGTTGGACACTCATTTTGTTTTGTTTTCATTTTGTAATTTTTTAAATAAAAATTCAAATATTTCTAAGTTAATGAATGGCCAGAAAAATAGCAAGCAATTTACTGTCATGCTAAAACATACACTTTATATTTGATACCATATTTACAAAAATGTGTAGTTCACTTATTCTATTTACATATCATATATACATATTTTGATAATAATGTATTCTATCACTAGTGGTATGTAACTACTGCTTCTTCAGGAATAATATGAATTTTGTATACATCGAAACAATTACACTCCTGTTCCATGTTTCCTTATGTTACCATCAAAATATTTCTTTATATTTTAGTGCAAAAATAAATTAATTTATTTTAAATCTAATATGCAATTAATTAAACTTATAATCATATTGACAATAATCTTAGATAGTATATATTGATACAAGGAACTTCCAAATCTTTTTCTTTAAATCTGTGAGGTAGGTGGAAATCTCAAATGATGATTGAAGCTGATTTTTTATTTGAAACACTGACATAACTGAACATCATTTAGCATTTTCATATTTTGTCTTCTCCTCAAGGAGCTGACATAGCAAAGATATGGCTTCACTTTTAGTATTTGCAGTTGAAAACGTGAACTTGGGAATGAGCGATGCTATTTTAGAGGTTTTTTTTTGATTCAGAACATAAGCCATAATTTATAGAATACTGGGTGAATGCAGTTCTGCAACTGAACATGTTAAATTGTCCTATCTAGGAACCAAGTCTCTAAAATAAAGAAAACTTTCAAGTAGTCATTAATGCATCTTCTACAGATTTGTTTCTTCTGGTTTCTAAGTAGTCAGTGATGAAGCCCTGTGTTCCACTAATTTTTCAGATTGCACATACATCAACTGCTAATATTCCTGAGAAATGGAAAGTCAGTCCTTAAAAATTCATTAAACATTTTTCTTTTAAAATTAGCATTTTATCGAGTTTTTTATTTTAATCCCAGTATAGTTAATATACAGTGTTGTTTTAGTTTCAGATATACAATATAGTGATTCAATAATTCTACACATCACTACTCAGTGCTCATCATGATAATGTACTTTTAATCCCCTTCACCAGTTTTACCCACTCCCCCACCTACCTCCTCTCTGATGTTTTATTTTAAATGAGTACTATCAGTTAAAGTTATTATTTTTTTTTATTTTTCAACAATAACATTTTTACTTGAAGGATACTTCAGAATACAGGGTTCTAAAAGATATAGATAAAACATTCCATCCAAGAAAAATAGAATACACATGTTCTTCAAGTTCATGCAGAAGAATCCCCTGGTTAAATCACATTAAAAAAGACATACAAATATTATAAATTTAAGAAGACTAAAATCACACCAAGTATATTTTCCAATTATACTGGTACAAAGCTAGAGGTCAACAATAAAACAAATCTGGCAAATCTACAATGTAAATATTAATCAATTAATATCTAAATTTTAAAAAGATTTTATTTATTTATTTGACAGACAGAGAGCACAAGCAGAGGGAGTGGTGAGGGAGAGGGGAAGGAGGCTTCCTGCTCAGCAGGGAGCCCATGTGGGCTCTATCCTAGGACCCTGGGATCATGGCCTGAGCCAAAGGCAGAGGCTTAACCAACTGAACCACTGAGGGATCCCTAATATGTAAATATTAAACAACACACTAATGCACAAGCAATGGGCCAAATAAAAAATCAAATGGAAATCAAAATATGTCTCAAAATAAAAGAAAAACAATACACAATATTCCAAAACCTATGAGACACAATAAAAATTGACATTAGAGTGAAATGTATGCTATAAATGGGTGTATTCAGGAAAAGAGTTCAAATAAACAACTTAACATTACATGACAAGGAACTAGAAAAAGAAAAAACTCAGCTGAAATTTAGTAGAGGAAAGAAATAACAACGAAAAATCAGAAATAAATAAAATAGAGACCAGAATGAACAATAACATAACATTGAAAGTAATGACCAGTTTTGCCAAAAAATAAAATAAAATAAACAAAATTGGCAATGCTTTAGCTACATTAAGCAAGAAAAAAAGAGAGAAGACTCAAAAACCAAAATGAGAAATCGAAGAGAAAATAATATTTTTCAAACTAAATTAATATCCACTACTTCCCTCATAAACCTGATTGATGCCATTAACTTTGATGCACTCCAATAATGATTTCTCATAAACTTGAGCTGATAAAAAATATTGATGCCGTTAACTTTGATGCACTCCAAAACTGATTTCTCTTTAAAACAAATGCAAGATAAAGCCCCGAAGCCTAGAATATAAAGGTCATTTTTACTCCACCTGGTTTCTTATCAATAGAAGAATTTTGGCCATTAAGAAAAAAATGCAGGAAACATCTCAAAATTTAAAAGAAATATAAGCATTGATCTTACTAATGTTGGACTTAAAAAGTTGGTAGATGAAAATTTGCTGGTAACCTACAGATTTAATAGTTCTAATTAATATTTGCTAAGTAAGAACAGAGAAGAGTAGTTTTTAAATCCATGGTTTTAGTTTTTTAGAAGTGTCCAACTAATGAGGAGGCTTATAAAGAGCAAACACTTTATGCATAATAGTGTGAAAAGGGATCACAGATATTTTATAAAAAGATATCTACTGAAAAATAATGCTTAAATTGATATTATATAAACTAAATAGATTTTTTAGCCAAATAATTGCTCTCATTAACAAAACGGTTTATCCATTCATATCCTGATTATCATCTTAATGAATACTTTAATGTTTTATCTATTATTATATTTACTACAACCACATGTGCTCAAGAGTAGTTTCTAGAGGGGCGCCTGGGTGGCTCAGTGGGTTAAAGCCTCTGCCTTTGGCTCAGGTCATGATCCCAGGGTCCTGGGATCGAGCCCCGCATCGGGCTCTCTGCTCAGCAGGGAGCCTGCTTCCTCCTCTCTCTCTGCCTGCTTCTCTATCTGCTTGTGATCTCTGTCTGTCAAATAAATAAATAAATAAAATCTTAAAAAAAAAAAAGAGTAGTTTCTGGATATAATTTTTTATTATACATGAAATATATTTATTCAAAATATTTCTCATGCTTTAGTTTCAGAAAACCCATGTAATTAAGATTAAAATTTCCCTGAGGAGTTAAATGAGGTAAACTTGTGAATTTTACTGATGCTAAAACATGTACTATGTTCCAATACCAAAGTCCCATATGAATAAACAGGTGAAGAATTGTGGTTTATAACTTTCCTTTTAATCACTCAAAAACTGGGCAAGCCACCTAAGACATCTGGCAGTAATAGTACTTAATTTTCATTTCAGGGACTATTTTCCTCTCCTCTGCCATGCTTATTTCAAAAAAGAGACATGATTTTTTAATTAAATTTCTCTTTTGTCTCTTCACACCTTTAATAAAGAAACACATAAACACATACACATATACATCAGTAAATATCTTCGTGTTTCTACATAATGTCTGTGTCTTCTTTTTCTCCCTCCCCCAACCCTCCACCATTCCTGTTTGGATATATATATTCCAGGCTTAGAGTTTATTACATGTAATGTGTTCTTTCTTTTTCTCTCTTGTTCTCTTGTTCTCCCCTCTCTTGTTTTCTTGCAGAGTCCTATTTAAGTTGGTGAAACTGCAGGAACTAGCAACAATTAAGTCTCCTACAGCAGCTGCTCCATCATTACAGAGCAGTAACTGTTTCTTCCTGTCTGTGGGCAATCTAAATGGTGCTCTTCCATTCATGATCTATGCAAAGCTGTGCAATCTACAGTAGCCATTTCTCAGTGGGCAGCAAATGTAGCAACAGCATTCTCTACTGAAATAATTATGTTGCTCTCTCCCGATCAAAGAGTTTCTCTGTATAACAATCTAAAACTACTTTTTGCTGTCTACAGAATAGGGTTAATTTAAGTTTTAAAGGAATAAGTAGTATTCATTATTATTTTAAACTTTGAAAAAATATTTATTATGTGGAGCCATCATGACCCAATTACAACACCTCCTCACCCTCAGTGATACCAAAACCACTACAGCTTTTCCCATATATACAGCTGTGAAACATTAATTAATTTATTCATTGGACAGCAACTATGTGCCAGATTCTATTCCAGGTAGTGGGACTTCAACACTGAACATAAAGTTCTATTTTTTTTAAGCTTTTTTTTTTTTTTTTTTTTTTTAAAGAGAGAGAATGAGAGAGATATATCACAAAAGGTGGGGGAAAGCAGAGGGAGAAGCAGGCTGTGCTCTGAGCAGGGAGCCAGATACAGGACTCGATCCCAGGATCCTGGATCATGACCTGTGCCAAAGGCAGACATTTAACATACTAAGCCACCTAAGCACCCCATAAAGTTCTATTTTAAAGGAACTGGCATTCTGATGTGGTTGGAAAAGATTCACCAAGTTACCTAAATTACTTAGGTGGTCAAGGGGATCAGATGCTAAAATCCTTGCAATGGAGTGCAGGGTATAATGGTGACTACTGGGAAGGCTCTAAAGTTTGTGGAGGGGCATTAATAATAGCAACCCAATATTGTTAAATACAGTGAGCTGGAGGAAGAATAAGCAAATCTTCTCCACTAAACACAACCTATCACACTTTTACGGATATATTTTTTTAAAGATTTTATTTATTTATTTGATAGAGTGAGAAAGTGTGTGCACAAGCTGAGGGGAGGGGTAGAGGAAGAAGCAGACTCCCTGATAAGCGGGGAGCCCGACACGGGGCTAGATTCCAGGATCCTGAGATTATGCTCTGAGCTGAAGGCACATGCTTAACCTTAGCCAACTGAGCCACTGAGGAGTCCCTGCTTTTATGGATATTTAAATGTGCCATCACCTAGCCATAGTATTATCTGGTATAATAAATAGATGAGAACTTTAATATCATGGAAACTTCACTGTTTCAAAAAGATTTGATCCAGTATCTTATAAGACCTCAGGAAAAATAATTCTATATCTATACATGCCAAAAATAAATGCATGACATGAAGTTATCACTAATTTCATTTTGCTATTTCTTTAAGTAATTATACATATATAAATATATAAATATATTAATGTATAATATCTTATGCATGTATTAATTAGATCAAGCTGTTTGATGTTCAGAGGCAGCCTCAGAATTAATTTCCTGTAATAATATACAGGATAACTTTGATTTGTGCCTATATTAAGGCTTTAGAATTCCTAAAGGCAGAATTTCAGTGAGCAGCTTGCATGGATTTGACATTTATGGAATAAATGAGATCAAGTTAAAATATTATGTGGAAATATCTTTTAAGCAATGATGATGGTTCTGAAAACAAAATAGAATTTATTTTAATCTAATATGCATATGATACCATGAAGCCATTGTTTTAATAAGCAACAATCAAAATTTACTAAGTTCTAGCTCTGTAAAAACTTCAAAGGATAATTTATGAAGTTTCAGATGATAAAACTCCAAAGAAAAGGCAAGCAGTCTTCAGATGTAATAAACTTTCAATAGCAAAAAAAAAAAAAA
>ML105728.1:24500-47825 GCA_003697995.1 Taxidea taxus jeffersonii | reverse complement strand
TTTTTCAAAGAAATGGAACAAATAATCCTAAAATTTATATGGAACCAGAAAAGACCTCGAATAGCCAAAGGAATATTGAAAAAGAAAGCCAAAGTTGGTGGCATCACAATTCCAGACTTCAAGCTCTATTACAAAGCTGTCATCATCAAGACAGTATGGTACTGGCACAAAAACAGACACATAGATCAATGGAACAGAATAGAGAGCCCAGAAATAGACCCTCAACTCTATGGTCAACTAATCTTCAACAAAGCAGGAAAGAATGTCCAGTGGAGAAAAGACAGCCTCTTCAATAAATGGTGTTGGGAAAATTGGACAGCCACATGCAGAAAAATGAAATTGGACCATTTCCTTACACCACACATGAAAATAGACTCAAAATGGATGAAGGACCTCAACGTGAGAAAGGAATCCATCAAAATCCTTGAGGATAACATGGGCAGCAACCTCTTCGACCTCAACTAGGAACAACACCAAAGGCAAGGGAAGCAAGGGCAAAAGTGAACTATTGGGACTTCATCAAGATCAAAAGCTTTTGCACAGCAAAGGAAACAGTCAACAAAACCAAAAGACAAAAAGACAACTGACAGAGTGGGAGAAGATATTTGCAAATGACATATCAGATAAAGGGCTAGTATCCAAAATCTACAAAGAGCTTAGCAAACTCAATACCCAAAGAACAAATAATCCAATCAAGAAATGGGCAGAGGACATGAACAGACATTTCTGCAAAGAAGACATCCAGATGGCCAACAGACACATGAAAAAGTGCTCCACATCACTGGGCATCAGGGAAATACAAATCAAAACCACAATGGGATACCACCTCACACCAGTCAGAATGGCTAAAATGAACAAGTCAGGAAATGACAGATGCTGGCGAGGATGTGGAGAAAGGGGAACCCTCCTACACTGTTGGTGGGAATGCAAGCTGGTGCAACCACTCTGGAAACAAGCATGGAGGTTCCTCAAAGAATTGAAAATAGAGCTACCTTATGACCCAGCAATTGCACTACTGGGTATTTACCCTAAAGATACAAACGTAGTGATCTGAAGGGGCATGTGTACCCAAATGTTTATGGCAGCAACGTCCACAATAGCCAAGTTATGGAAAGAACCTAGATGTCCATCAACAGATGAATGGATAAAGAAGAGGTGGTATATATATACAATGGAATACTATGCAGCCATTAAAAGAAATGAAATCTTACCATTTGCGACGACATGGATGGAACTAGAGCGTATTATGCTTAGTGAAATAAGTCAACTGGAGAAAGACAACTATCACATGATCTCCCTGATATGAGGAAGTGGAGATGCAATGGCGGTGGTGGTTAAGGTGGTAGGAAAAGAAAAAATGAAACAAGATGGGATCGGGAGGGAGACAAACCAAAAGGGATTCTTAGTGTCATAAAACAAACTGAGGGGGGTGGGGGGGAGAAGGGTTGGGAGAGGGTGGTGGGGTTACATTATATGTTTAAATAAAAAAAAGCTTAAATAAAGTGGTACTACAACCAAAAAAAAAATCCTAATTATGATAAAATGTGGTTTTGAGAGAAAGAACAAATATAGAAATGTTATTATCAGTGCTCTAAAATCTCATTTTGAAGCATGCAAAGCACATTTTACACTACAAATACAAGATAAATATTTTGTTTCAGGCAGTCACATATGATATAAATAATATGTAAAATATTGTAAGAAATATATGCTTTCAAATGGGGTCTATAAAATGTATCACTAAGGGGAAGTGTTACAAAATTCATGACTTAGTGGAAGAATTTATCAATAAATATCAACAAATTTTTCACTAATTGGCTAACTTTATAAGGGGTCCACATGACTTCTCTGAGAAGCAGCACAAAATGCAATTAAAAAAAAAATTAAGAACCTCCCATGTTATGACAATTCTACAGAACTCTCATATTGCTAAGGAGATTACTGGAAAAGTAGAAGTTCTGCAGATTTAGAGATGATAAAAGTTTTTTGTTGTTGTTCTTGTTTTTTTTTTTTTTTTTTTTTTTTTTTTAGGAATTTTCCTTTTTATTTGAAGGTTGTAGGTCCAAATAATTCTCTGAAACCTGTACTATGATTTATTCAGTGAAGAACCAAAAAAATAAGTGAGTTAATATAAATCTATCTATATATGCATTTACCTACAAAAAACTGGCATACTTAAGTGTAAATACACATACCTATCCATAAAAGAAAGAATATTGATTTGTAACCATATTAAACATATATCTATATGTGTGTGTGTGTATATATATATATATATATATATATATATATATATATATATATATATGAATGTGTGTGTATGTCTCAAAATGGTTGCAGGTGAAATGTAGTTTCTTTCTTTCCTTACTTTCATATCTATTTAACTTCAATTATTATTGAAATATGAGTATATTCTGAAATATTTCTAGGGTGGATAATTGTGCAATGTCATGTCAATAAATGCTCAATGAATATTACTGAATGATTCTGACTAGTATAAAAAATTCACTGAAAAGGATACTTTAATTTTATAAGTCTACTTTTAATTTAAAAAGTACTGAAACACTATTTTAAGTGAGAATTGTATTCCTAAAATTAAACTGGAAAAAATATTTTCCTTGATTTTATAAGATGATTAATTTTATTTCACGTGTTTTAATTTTCTGGTTTATATAAAAATTTATCACTAATGCTAATTTTTTGACTTGTAACTATAACAACAAAAGTTAACTAGATGATAAAAATAATATATGACTATAACACATACGGGTGTCAAGATGCAATATGAAGTTACACATGAAAACCCTTTATACAGAAAAATAACATATAAAACAATATACTAAGGGGTAGCTCTAAGAAGGAAAATATTAAGATAATATCATTTAAATAATTTCATTCTATGATCCTTTGAAATTAGAGTTTTGGAAAAATATTCAAAACAGAATTCTTATTAGGTATCTGTGTGTATCTCAAGGGTGTTTCTAGAATGCAATATGTATATTATATTCTGGAGCCTAGAAAGGCAGGTAGAAGCATATGTAAAAACAGTCTGTAATCAAAATTTACTTTCCTAGAGAACTTAAACACTGCCCTGAGAAAGTGATGGGCCGAGAAGAGAACTGTACAGAGGTAACCTGGAGAATACAGTTTACTTTGAACTAAGAGCCCCTCAATTCTGAGTCAATTTTAAGAAGGGAAACTAGAGAAATGAAATGTCTAGGAGTGTGACTTTATGGTACCTCCCCAGGTAGAAAGTAACACTATGAGAGAGTAAACAAATCCCTTTGTTATCTTCCTGAAAAGTGCTATAAAACATCTTAGTTACCAATAGATTTCAGTGTTAGTAACTCACTAGAGCAAGGTTTCTCAGCCTTGGTTCTATTGACATGTAGGGCTGGATAATTCTTTGCTGTGGGGAGCTCTCCTGTGCTCTGTGAGAATATTAAACAGCATCCTTGGCCTCAACCCACTAGATTACAGTAGTATCCCCCAGTTGTGGCAATCAAAAAATACCTCCAGACATTGCCCAGTGTCCCTGGGATGGTAGGAATGTGGTGAGTGGGAAATTGCTTCTAATTGAGTATCACTGCTCTAAATGTGGTAATAAAAATTAATATGGGTTACCTAGAGGTTTCTTTTTCTGGCTCTCCTCTCTTAGTTTGACTTAATATTTTCTTTTCATGTATTTGCTCTGCCACTTTTATAAACACTTAAAAAATGCCTTCATACAGAATCAACAAAAATGAAATGCCTTTAATCAGATCATCTGATTGATCTATGTACCCATGAAAATCTCTTACCAGTGAATTTTTTTGAAATGTGACTTAAGTTGTAGTTTTTCTTAATATTCCACGAAAAGGGACAGTTATATTTTATCCTTACTTATGACAGTAAGGTAAGAGGAGAATGTGTGTGTGTGTGTGTGTGTGTGTGTGTGTAAAATTAATCCAGAGAATCCCTAGAGAATTATCCTACTATGACTGGAAAAGTTAGCTTAAACATTAGAGTCCGTGTGTAATAATAACTTCAATATTTCCTCCTCAGAAAATCTAACTTATACTTGCAAGTTTAAAAACCAAAATAACAAATTTAGAAAGCCTTCATAATTAAAAATTACAATTATCCATGCTCACTAAAAGCCTCTAAATGTGCCTATAGGAATCCAGTTATCAAATTCTACTTCTCTTTCAGGATATGCCAAGATTTAATAAAATGTGGCTTTTTATATTTCTTCATTAATATTTACAAAATATATTTCTTACTTTTTAAAATTATATTTGATTTCTAACAAATCTTGTGAACCTTCTATAGAATATGTTGACAGTAGATTTTATGACAAGTTACAGAGAAGAACAATTTACCCCCACCTTCAGTACTCTGTTTCATAAAAGGAAGAAAAATAACTAAAAATATCCTTTACTTTCTAAAACTTTCTCTATTGAAAAAGGAAATACGCTCTTCATAGCATTTGAAGAGCACACTTTTGGCCAAAAGATCTTTCTCAAAAGAATTTTTTGACAAACTTTTTAATTACTGAGTACTTTTTACAAAAGTAAATTTTAGGGGTGCCTGAGTGACTCAGTTGGTTAAGCATTCAACTCTTGATTTCAGCTCAGGTTATGATCTCGGGTCGTGGAACTAAGCCTTGAGTAGGGCTCTGTGCTCAGCTGGGTGTCTGCTTGTTCCCCTGTTCCTCCCCACCACTACTGCTTTCTCTCTCTCTCAAATAAATAAATAAAACCTTTGTTTTATTTTAAAAAGTAAATTTTATTACCTCTTCTTTGACAGGAGTGCTAGACCAGAAGCTAAGTCAGAAGGTCACACTGTCATTTCCTTTTATACTTTACTAAGTAAACAACTCTAGAACTATTGAGAGATGACACATTAGTTCATTAACCCTTTGAAGTTAGGTGGTAAACCATTAGGATTCATGATGTCAATGTTCCTAAGAAATCCTACTCAGGGACTTACTAGTAAGATGACATTTATAATTCATCCCATTAATCTATTGTCATCCTGAATGAAATTTCTGGTTTTATACTCCAATTCTGCTTACAGAACTGCCTATCCTGGGTGCAGAGGAGATATCCAATAAATGATTACTGAATGAAAGTCAATGATAATAAGAGACCTCATACTTGTTTGTGATGAACAATGCTAACCATATTTATGAAACTTGGAAATGTAACATATGGCTTCCTAAAAGAGTAGAGCAGAAGAGATCACCAGAGTAGCATGTCAGCTCTGTTTCAATTATGTGTAGGATAAACAAATAGAGACTCCATGGTGCAATCATACTGCTTTCAAGAGTACCCTGGAGTCAGCTAAAAGTGATTATCTCCATACCCAAGAACCAGCCTATGCAGGCTGAAACCTCGCTGTTTTTAATTATCATGCATGTTTGTTAAAGGGCTATAAATATGCCCCTTGTTCTACAGTTTTACAAAAGCTTATACAAAGAACAGAGAGGACTTCTACCTTGCCTTTCTGAATCAGATGGCTAGAGCTGTGTTAACTTAACATCCTTTCCTTTTTTAAATTTCTAAGATTTGATTAGTAGGTTATGATATTAGAATGCAGCTCCATAATTCAGTTTTGTTCATTAGGGCTGTTACCAGTAGATGTAGTTGATCATAAAAATACATTTTAGTCTCCATCAAGTTAAGTCAGTCTCAAGGAAAAAAAAAAAACCATATATATATATATATATACCTCAGTGTGATTTCTTGGAAATGTGGATGTGCTATGATAAAAGGAAATTTAAACTAAATCAATCTTTGAGGCCTTAATCCAGACATAATACAACAAAATGTTATCAAAAGGGTTTATTGTCTTTTGCCCTTTTCACTTTTTTTTATTAAAATATAGTGTTAGTGGGGACTAGCAAATGGTCTCTCAGTGAAACAAAAGCATCATCCCTGCCTTTTTGCACTTTTTAGGTAATTACTCTTCCAACACTCTACCTGTTGGAAAGGTGTGGTGTGATGATAATGGGCTTCATCTCTATTGTCAGACTAATATAGGGGACACTGAGTACTTATTGTGAAATCAGGTCAGTTATTTATCTTCTCTAAACCTCCATGGTTTTGTCTGTAGAGTAGGAACAATGATAGAACCTGCTACTTAGTTATTATGGCTACTAAATGAGATGAAAATGCCATACAGTGAAAATCACAGTTGTTATGTTTACTGCATAAGCCCGACACCTATACAGGCAACTGGCATAGACCATAACTCATTACGTATTTTGTCAAATAAACAAATGTATGAAATGCATGGCATTTACTTTACTGTACCGCACTGATTTTTCTGAATATATCACATGAGGACTAAACATATAACTGCAGGAAGATATTTAACTATCATTTGGGTACTGATAGTGCTGCTTCTGATCCCCTGTGACAATACTCATGACCACATCCTTTTTCTATTTAGCACAGTGTTTTCTGATTTTTTAGTAGTTACCATATTTTGCCAGTCTGGGAATATGATATTCCTTCAAGTTAAATATTTACTTATTTGTGTACTTTTTACTCATTCAGTCCTATTTTATGATTGCTTTATTCTTATTAAACTTGAAGTCATTTTTAAATACTTGATGGGACTAAAAGGGTTAAGCTGCGTTCCTATGCAGGATAGTTGCTCAAATAAACAGACATAAAATGTGTTTCTTGCATATAGTAATAAAAGAATATAGAAAAGTAAACAGAACATATCGAAAAGCACTAAGTGGGCCTGTGCCTGGTACTCAGAGGTACTACATAAGTTAGCACTCCTCTCTTCCTCTACAAAAATCTGTAAAATAATCCTAAAAATTAATAAGCTGATGGAAGATCTCAAATTATCTGAAATGATCACATATCACATTGGACATTTTTGTTATGGTAATTATTGTAACACTATACCTATGTATTCTCACAATACCTACCCATTTGTGATTGGCTGGTATGTGGTGTTATATAGTTTTTCATCAAACTTAACTCAATCCAATATTCTAAGTATTTCACCTAACTACTTTTTTTTTTTTTTCAGTTAAAATTAAATAAAATGGAAACTAGACTTGAGAATTCCTGGAGTGGACAAAACCATTTAAGCCACACAAGCAGAACTAAATCTATCTTATTTCATAAACATGAGTGAAACTTAACCTAGGTTATTTCTTATAAATGCCTCTGACAATTATAAAAGAAATGTAAGTCACCTTCCTAAAAATGGTATGAAATACTCCACCGATCCCCTGCCATCTGGAAACCGCTATTGTAATAACCAATCCTTATAAAATGTAAACAACTTCATTTTCACTTTTAAGCCATCCTATCAGTCCATGCCACTGAGCTACACAGCAGTCTTTGAATTTTGAGGTTCTCAGTGTACAATCTGTTCTTATATGCACAATAAACTCTTGCTGAATACTGTTTATTGATTTGGTGGTTTTATTTTTGCTTTTTTTGATATTTCCAATGCATAGAAATTGCTTGAATATAAAAATCTATGTTTTAAAACTTGGAAATATAATTATTGATGAATAATGAGAATTAATATATTTTTAATTGGTATAGCTAAAATCCTATTATAAGATTTGAAATTGTGACAGTAAAACAGAGGCTAAAAGTACTTCTAGTATTTACAAATTTTTTCAACCTGTATAAACATTTAAAAAGTATAAATGTGAATAAAATGTTGAGAACAAAAAATGTTTTTCTAACATTTTGATTAATACTTTTTTCTAACTTACATAATTATTTTCTATATTCTGATAGTGAATTTTTAAAATATCAGCCTAAAAACATGAGAACCCGAATTTAATATATATACATATATATTGTAATTATATTTAGACTAAAGTTAAAAGTAAGTGACAGCTTTGGTAATGCTAACTATCATACTGATGTAATGAATGTTGACCTATCTGTTTTACTTATAGGCAAATTGTTTGAATCAATTAGTATAGTAGAATCAGCAAATAATGGACCAGAAGTAATTAATGCTAAGGACGTCACTTTATACTCGTTAAAAAAAAAAAAAAAGATAAAGCTTGATTTGCTTACAAATTAAAATTCCAGTAGACAATTTTCTCATTAAATACAAAAATGTAAATTGTGTACTATGGGAATTGAATGTGACCATGTTTTTGTATCATAAATGTTGAAAATATAATACACAATTTAGGAGATAATATGGGAAGACTTCAACATTAAATTAGAAGGGAGAAAAACTTACATGAAATCTATTTGTTTTGGTTTGTGCAAATTATCTATTTCTGGATCAAGTGTAACATATTGTTTGGGTACAAGAAAGTCATTTTGTTCACACATTTAAAATGTTATACTTGTCACTTGAAATCTCTAGAGATATTTATAGAAGAAAAATGTGCCTAATGATAAAGTTATAAGGGGGTAAATGGCTAAAAAAATGTTAGAATAACACTGTCACCATGAATTTTTCTGACAAGTACAATAATAATACTTAGAAATATACTGTCAAGTACCTTAAATAAAAACTCTATTATAGATAAGGGTATGATCATTTATCTTAAAAAAAGTTAAAGTAAGCTGAAATAAGACTGAGATAACATCAGCAAATCCTGGGCAACTCAGTAGACTTGATTATGAGTAGAAATATTTTTATAAAAATAGAAATGCTTGAAAAACTAGTAGAGTGACTGAAGCATATCTGAAGAATGGTGTGATATGTTTATATTATATGTTAAAAATTGAGATAGCATTATGCACACATGACATTTGAGAGAAAAGGTGTTCACTTATAGGCTTACAAACTTTTAAATTAGTTTTTTCTCAAAAACTGATGGAATCAAAAGATTTTTATGCCAGCATACTTACCAAATGACAACTTTAAAATTTTAATTAAAAGTAGATTAATTCAGAAAAAATGCAATAACTGGCATTGGTGTTCTCTGTTTTTCATTGTTTTCCCACTTATGGCCATATGGCTGCCCTTGCTGGCCCCTTATCTAGGACCATATGACTCATTTTGTTTTGACCAATAAAATGTGACAAATGTTATGGGCCACTTCTGAATGGAAATTTAGGATATAATGTGCAATTTGTGACTGACTTTCTTTCCCTCAAAGGCTGCAACATAACCTAAAAAGAGGAATATTCCATCAACCTGAGTGTTACAGGGAGGGCAGGTGGGTGCCTACTGGCCAGCAATATATGTATAGCATAAACGAGCAATCAATCCATCAATAAATAATGTTAAAGTTACTAAAATTTGGGAACTCTTGTTTCTGCAGCATAACAATGGATTCAGTCTATTTCTATTTAGGGGACCATACGGTATAGTGATTAAGGGTGTAAATTCTGGAATCAAGACTGTTTGGTTTCATATCCCAGCTTTGTCACCATGTATTCCATATCAATGTGAGAATTTTATGTCAACTTGCTATGTCTTAATTTCCTCCTCTGTAAAATGAGAATGATAGAATCTATCTTGTTTTTGTTTAATATTACATGAATCAACGCACACATAGCACTTAAAAGTTTACTTAGCATGTAGTAGCATTTAATAAATATTAGCCATTGTTCTTGCCAAGAGTTCCTAGAGGAACTATAGGACTTTGCATTTGCTTATGAGTGTAACACTATGATTATTCATAATTGTAAAAATCCAATGCAAAATCTACCTTATTAGAATTTTAGGTTTTTTTAGAAGCATCATACCCCAGAATGATGAGTATGTGCTATCTCCCTATTAAACAGAATATTTGATTTATAATATTATTTATTCTAATTTTTTAAAGATTTTATTATTTATTTGACAGATCTAGAGAGAAAGAACACGATTGGGGGGAGCAAAAGAGGGAAAAGCAGACTCCCTGATAAGCAAGGACCCCAACTCCAGCTGGATCCTAGGAACCTGGGATCATGACCCAAGCAGAAGGCAGACGCTTAACCGACTGATCCACACAGTTCCCTTATGTCTTTTTTTTTTTTTTTTAAGATTTTTATTTATTTATTTGATAGACAGAGACCACAAGTAGGCAAAGAGGCAGAGAGAGAGAGAGGAGGAAGCAGGCTGTCCGCAGAGCAGACAGCCCGATGCGGGGCTCGATCCCACGACTCTGGAATGACGACCCGAGCTGAAGGCAGCGGCTTTAACCCACTGAGCCACCCAGGCGCCCCTCCCTTATGTCTCCCTTATGTCTTCTAATTTTGATAAAGAGTGAATATAATATGAAAGCAGTGATACCAATACTATTAACGCTCATCATTCAGAAAATGTTTATTTTACCCTGGTATGAGTGTACAGCACATTCCCAATGAGAGTAGCACACGTAGACTTGGCATGAGTAATAGGAAGTATTGTGGACTAAGATTCTGAAGACTAATACTAAGGCTGGGAGGCAGCTTTGCCCCCTTTAGCTTTTCAATCCTTGATACGGTTTTCCAACACTTCGGCTACCTTGAAAATTACAGGGTTAAAGCCTACTGATGTCCAGCTCTCAGAAATCTAGATACTTGTTCAGCCTTAGAGAACCAAGAATATGAATACAACTCTCTTTAGTATTCTGTCTTAGGTCCATGAGGATTTATATTTCGATTCTGAATGTAGGCTGGCCTGCCTTTGCTCTGTAAAACAAAGTAACATGAAACACAAAACAAAAACAGTATAAACAAAATAGCACTTCAGTCTATGCCCCAATAAATTTTCTGTCATGATTTTAGACAAGTAAGTAAACTTATAACATTACTGTTTAACATTACTGTTAAATTACTTCAATAAATCTGTAAAGCAAGGAGGTTGAACTAAATTACTTCTAACTACTCCCCACCCCTCCACCATCTTTAAAGAGAATTGATCAATCCTATACGACATGTTCTTAATTTTAAAGAGCTAATATCTCAGTTTGGGGTGGTAAGAGTGGCACACATGAAATAACCACAGATAAATTCAAGTATTCCATGAATCACCTACAAGTCTACCGAGAAGTGTGTGCTAAAGCGCAGGCTCTGGGTCCAGAGGATCTATGCTTAAATGCAGCCTAGCAGCTTTCTAGTAGTGTGATTTGGGCAAGTTACTTAATTTCCTATATTTCAGTGTTCTTGCTTGCAAAAGGGTAAAAGAGTAGCTAGCTCATAGACTGCTGTGAGGATTAAAATATTTAAAATATGTAAAGCTGTTAGAATAGCACTTGACATATAGTAAGAGCCAAAAATGTTAGCCATTATTGAACTACAGAGTGCTTTAAAGAAGATGGAGTTCAATTATACTTAAAGAAGCCAGGTAATATGTTGGGGTGGAATGTGGAATATGAAACCTGTTTTCCTCACATAAGAACAGGCAAGAGAGAAGAAATAGCTCCACTGGTTAAGGGACTTATGTGAGAAAAGGCACTGAGACTTGAGGGTAGTAATGACACAGTCTGTGAGACAGCAGGAGAACACACAAATCAGGCTGAAAATGTTAGATTCAGTTTTTCTTATACGTGTTTTCTCTTATGGGAATTTTTCTACTGTACTTCTGATAACACTAAGTGGGGGAAATGAAGTATAAAAAGAATAGACATTTTACAGAAATAAGCCTACATCCAAAATATCTGAAGACCAGGTATTTTATATTCAGCAAAATATGTAATAAAATATATATAGTGTAACTACAAGAAGAAAACAAAGAAAGAATATATTCTATTCTAATCATCGTTCTAGTATGAGTAATTTTATATAAATAGCAAATGGAACCAAACAATAAAACAAGTAAATATTTATAATTTTTAAATATGGTATGTGAAGTTAAATAACTGGCTCTTCTCTTATATAGTGTATTATACCATATATCCAGAAAACTTTTTTCAAAGTTATTTTTGTTTTTGTTTTTTGTTTTTAGTCTAGTTGACACACAATTTTATCTTTCTAAAGGGAGAAGAGAGAGAGAGAGAGAGAGAAAGAGAGAGAAAGAAAGAAAAGGAAGAAAGAAAGAAAGAAAAAAATGAAACCTTAAAAAAATTCTTAGAGAAAAGATTTTACAATGATTTTACTATTGTTGCAACACTTGCTTTCTTCCATCAGTATCCACTCAGCATTCATTCATCATTGATGTTCCCTGGACTCAAGAAGCACTTCTTCCTCAGGAATGTTTATGCAACCTATGAATTGCCTTCATCTTGTCAAGTTCCTTTTTGGAAAAAGTAACTTTAAAATTAGAGGTTCCTCATTTCATATATGCATATGTATATAAATGAACCATGATGTTTACATTTCATTCAAACATTCAAACATTCAGTGACTATCTTTCAGACACTAAAAAACCAGAAAATATCATTTGAGCCTCCTGTTCATCATTTCCTATATGTGCAACAACATATAGCATTCATAGAGGAAAACAGACAAGCAGAGAAAAGTCTTCACAAAATAGAAGAGGATAGCCAATAAATATACTCAGGATGTTTGGTTTGAGGTAAAAAATAAGGAAAATGCTTACATCTTGGTCTTTTCCCCTTATTTACAGCCTATCCTACTCTTCTTCAATACAATTAATGTTACAAACATTTTATACAAATTCAGATATCTAACAGACATCACTTGGAAGGCTTAGAACATTAACAGTTCTTAAGGCTTATTGTTATAAGAGCTGCTATAAAAAATAACAGCTCTTTTCAACAGAGGATATATATGTCAATCTACCATTGTTTCAACCAAAGCAAATGAATTTTCATATGTTTGAAAATATGAATTAGTTTGCTATAGTTTCTCTTTTCCAGTTACCACTGTATCATAAGGGTGATTACTATTATCAAAAAAAAAAAAAAAGCACCAAGACAGATTTATTATTTTAGAAATAGTAATCATACATACGATGTTAAGAAACGTAAGATGGCAACATAGGAAGACCCTGAACTCACTTTGTTCACAGATATACCAAATCTAGGCCCATTTATTGAGCAATTCCTCCAGAAGAACTGAGGGCTGACTGAACAGACTGTGCACAACAAAAGACCAGAGAATGGCAGGAGAAAGAAAGAGATGATAAGTAAGGAACTCCCACCCTCAACCCTCTGAAATGCAGTGGGGATGTTATTCTGAGGGGATTGGAACAGATTTGTCTGTCCTGGAGCACAGAAAAAAAGGCCATAGTTTAGAAGAGCAACTCGTATATAAAATGCGCAGGCTCAGAACTCCACCAAATAGAGGGGGAGCTGCTGGAACATTATGGCTTACATTCCTCCTACACCTTGATAGTGCAGATGGGAGCAGGGTCCAGGCACCATACTCAGCTGCCACCTAGCAAGACTGAGGCCCCTAGCCCACACTATCCCCACAGACCCTGGGGCATAGAAAAACAAACAAACAAACAAACCATAGTGTTAAAAACAAAACAAACAAACAAAAAAAACCACCTAGAATATATAGAGAGGAACTAACTCTAGAACCATGCCAAATGGAAGGGGAACTGTTGGAACTCTCTCTGGTTTGGGAGAGCTGATAAGCACCACGGTTTATGTTCCACCTTGACAATATGGACAGGAGTATGGTCTGGGCACTTTAGCTGGCCTCCCACCTCCATGAGCCCCAGGCCCTGGGTCCACCCCAGCTCCAGTTGTCCCAACAAGGCAGCCCCAGTGGGGCAGACACAGGGATACATTCAGCACTCACTCCAGCCATCACATCAAGGTGACACAGTTGCAAAGCACTTTGAACCAATCCAGGCCTACACCACTTTAGATCCAGATCCAGACAGCTTGCTAGGGCTCCCCCAGCATAGAGTGCCCTAGGACCTCTGGGTTCACACCTACTTTGGCTCCAGATACCTCACCAATGTGTCCCCTGCACTGAGTATCCTTGGACACCCCATCTTCCAAATACTTCTGCTTCAGTTATCCTACCAGGCTCCCACTAAACTGAGAACCCAGGGACCATTTTGGTCCATGCTTACCTCAGCTTTGGCTGTCCTCTCAGGATATCTTCTACACAGAGATCCCAGAGACTGTCCTATTTCATGCACACTTCAGCTCTGGCCATGGTATCGGGGCAGCCCCAGTACAGAATGCCTGGGGACACCAGCCCATGTCAATCACAACTCTGGCAGTTAGCCAAAGTCTATGAGGCATACATCATCTTCATAAGGGACAACTACACATGGGGCTTTAACACCTGACTTGATATATCAATGCATATATAATCCAGGCAGAAAATCAAAAAGGAAACAGTGTCTCTGAATGATACATTAGACCAGATGGACATAACAGATACGTACAGATCATTCCATCCCAAAAAGCAGAATACACATTCTTTTCAAGTGCACATAGAACATTCTCCAAACAGATTACATGTTAGGCCACATAAAAAGTCTCAATAAATTTAAGAAGATTAAAGTCACATCATCCACTTTTTCTAGCCACAATGACATAAAAGAAGAAATCAATCAGAAGAAAAAAAAATTGGAAAAAACACAAACAAGTGGAAGCTAAACAACATAATACTGAACATCCAAGAGGTCAACAAAGAAACCAGGAAGAAATAAAAATAATACATAGAGACAAATGAAAATAAGAATACAATGATCCAAGATCTTTGGACTATAGCAAAAGGGGTTCCAAGATGGATATTTATAGTAATAGAGGTCTACTGCAAAGAATGAGAAAAATTTCATATAAGTAATGTAATCTGAAGGAACTAGAAGAAGGAAAAAAAAGCCCAAGAATAGTAGAAGGAAGAAAATAATAAAGATCAGAGCAGAAATGAACGAAATAGAAATGAACGAATGAATGATCAATAAAACTAAGCGCCGGTTCTTTGAATAGGTAAGCAAAACAGACAGCCAGACCCATTAAGAAAAAAAAAAAAAAGTTCAAATAAAATCAGAAATAAAAGAGAAGTAATAACTGACACCATTAGGAATATGAAGGATTTTAAGAGAATACAGGGAAAAGTTACACACCACAAAATTAAACAAATTAGAAAAAAATGGAAAAATTATTAGAAACACACAATCTTTCAAAACTAAATCAGGAAGAAATAGAAAATCTGAACAGACCAATTATTAGTAATGGAATTGATGTGGTCATCAAAAAACTACCAACAAATAGAAGTCTAAGACCAGATGGATTCACAGGTGAATTCTACACCAAACATTTAAAGAGGAATCAATAACGATTTCTACTCAAACTATTCCAAAAACTGGAAGAAGGAAAGCTTCCAACATTCTATGAGGTCAGCATTACCCTCACACCAAACCACAGATGCAAAAATCCTCAACAAAATATTGGCAAATCACATTCAACAATACATTAAAAAACTCATTCACCATGATCAAATAGGATTTATTCCAGAAATCCAAGGATGATTTAATATTTATAAATCAATTAACGTGATTCACCACATCACCAGAATGAAGGATAAAAATAATATGATTATCTCAGTAGATGCAGAAAAAGCATTAGACAAAATTCAACATCTACTCATGATTAAAAATTGGATTTAGAGGGAACACATGTCAACATAATGAAAGCCATATGTAAAACACACACAGCTATTCTCATTCTCAATGGTGAGAAGCTTAGAAATTTTTCTCTCTAATCAGAAACAATACAAAGATGTCAACTCTTACCATTTTTATTTACATAGTATTAGAAGTCCTAGCCACAGCAATTAGACAGCCAAGAGCTAAAAGACATCCACGTTGATAAAAAAAAGTTGAACTAATTGTAGATGACATGATACTATACATACAAAACTCTAAAGACTACACAAAAAATCTACTAGAAATAATAAATGAAGTCAGTAAAGTTGAAGGACACAAATACACAGATATCAGCTGCATTTCTATGTACTAACAATGAAGTAAGAGAAAGAGAAATTAAGAAAATTAAGAAAACAATTCCATTTAGAATTGCAGCAAAAAGAATAAATTACCAAGAATAAACCCAACCAAGGAGGTGAAAGATCTATATGCTGAAAATCATAAAATACTGAAGAAAGTAACTGAAGATCACATGAAAACAAAATAAAAAGATACACCATTCTCAAAGATTGGAAGGATTACTATTGTTAGGATGTCTATACTAACCAAACCAATCTTATAGTTCAATATAATCAAATACCAACAGAATTTTTCACAGAAATAGAATAATCCTAATATTTGTATGAAACCACAAAGGACCTTGAATAGCCAAAGCGATCCTGAAAAAGAAGAATAAAACTGGAGATATCACAATTCCAGATTTCAAGATATACATAGCTGTAATAATCAAAACAGTACAGCACTGGCACAAAAACAGACACATTAATCAACAGAACAGAACAGAGAGCCCAGAAATAAAACCTTGCTTAGATGGCCAATAGAGGAGGAAAGAACATGCAATAGGAAAAAGACAGTCTCCCGTTAAATGATGCTGAAAAAATGGACAGCTCCATGCACCAAGAAACTGGACTGACTTTCTAACATCACATACAAAAATAAACTCCAAATAGGGTTGCATGTCTGGTTCAGTCAGTAGAGCATGCAACCCTTGATCTCAGGGTTGTGAGTTACAGCCCTACATTGGGTGTGGGTATTATTTAAAAATAAAATCTTAAAATAAATAAAATAAACTCAAATCAATTAAAGACTAAATATGAGATGTGAAAACATAAAACACCTAGAAGAAACATAGGCAATTGTTTCCTGGACATCAGCCATACAAACATTTTTCTGGATATGTTTCCTTAAGTAAGAGAAACAAAAGCAAAAATGAACTACTGGGACTGGATAAAATAAACAGTTTTTGCACAGCAAAAGAAAACCATCAACAAAATGAAAGTGTAACCTACTTAATGGTAGAAGATTTTCATAAATAATATAACCAATAAGAGGTTAATATCCATACTATATAAAGAACTTAAACAACTCAACACCAAAAATACTCCCAAATAATCCAATTTAAAAAGTCAAAGGACTTGACATTTTTCCAAAGGAAACATACAAATGGGCAGCAGACAGGGGAAAAAAATGTCCAACATCATTAATCATCAAGGAAATGCAAATCAAAACCACACTGAGATATTATCTCTTATCTGCCAGAATAGCTAGAATCAAAAAGACAAGAAATACCAAGTGTTGGTGAGGATGTGGAGGAAAAGGAACCCTTATGCATGTTGGTGGGAATATAAATTGGTGCAGCCACTGTGGAAAACAGTATGGAGGTCCCTCAAAATATTAAAAATGGAAGTTTAGGGACGCCTGGGTGGCTCAGTTGGTTAAGCAGCTGCCTTCGGCTCAGGTCATGATCCCAGTGTCCTGGGATCGAGTCCCATATCGGGCTCCTTGCTCGGCAGGGAGCCTGCTTCTCCCTCTGCCTCTGCCTGTGCTCGCTCGCTCTCTCTCTCTCTCTCTCTCTGACAAATAAACAAACAAATAAATAAATAAATAATCTTTAAAAAAAAAATGGAAGTTTATACCTGAAACTACTGTAACAGTATGTTATCCATGCTAAAAACAAGATAAAATAAATAAAATAAGAGAAATACCTTATGATCCAGTAATTCCACTACTGGGTATTTACTCAAAGAAAACAAAAATATTAATTCAAAAAGATATATGCAACCCTATGTTTATTGCAGCATTGTTTACTATATCCATGATATGGAAGCAAGCCGGTATCTGTCAATAGATGCATGGAGAAAGAAGATGTGACACACACACACACACACACACACACACACAGAGAGAGAGAGAGAGAGAGAGAGAGAGGAATATTACTCAGTCATAAAAAAGAATGGTATCTTGCTATTTGTGACAACATAGACAGACCTGGAATATATTATGGTAAATGAAATAGGTCAGACAAAGAAAATCAAATGCCATATAATTTCATTTATATGTGGAATCTAAAAAAACAAAACAAATGAATACATAAACACAAAGCAGAAACAGACCCATAAATACAGAGAACTGAGAGTTACCAAAGGGCAGGGGTGTGGGGGAAGGATAAAATGGGTGAAGGGCAGTGGGAGATACAGTCTTTCAGCTTTGGAATGAATATGTTACTGGAATAAGGAAACCGTCAATAGTATTATAATAGCATTATATGTTGATGGCAGTAGCTATAGTTGTGGTGAGCACAGCATAACATACAGAGTTGCTAAATCACAATGTTGTATACCTGAAACTAATGTAACATTGTGTACCAACTATATTTCAAGAAAAAAATATGTTAAGACAGCACAGAACTATATTTGGATTTCCTACAAGGGCAAATAGGCACAAAATACAGCAACATTATAAACATCTTTCTGTTAAATTTGGACACTCCCACCAGCAGCAGCAAGTTAAATATGGAAAAGACAGTATATTTTGTTTTCTAAATAAATAGTCATTTAAAATATCAAATTGATCAAATTTAGGAAATTTCAAAAAATTTTACCATTTCAAAAACTTTAGCAAGGAAGTTACATGTGTTATAACAAAATCTTATAAAAAAACCATACACTTATTTTAGGCTTTTAAAAAAATTTTTTTTAAATATTTTATTTATTGGGGTGCCTGGGTGGCTCAGTGGGTTAAGCCTCTGCCTTCGGCTCAGGTCATGATCTCAGGCTCCTGGGATGGAGCCGCGCATTGAGCGAGTGGGTGGGGAGCCTGCTTCTCCCTCCCCAGCTCCCTCCGCTCCTGCTCTCTCTCCCTCTCTCTGCCAAATACATAAATAAATCTTAAAAAAAATTATTTATTCATGAGAGACAGAGAAAGGCAGAGGGAGAAACAGGCTCCCTGCTATGCAGGGAGCTGATGAGGGAGGGACTTGATCCCAGGACTCAGGGACCATGACTTGAGCCAAAGGCAGACACTTAACCATCTGAGCCACCTAGGTGCCCTATTTTAGGCTTTTCATTAAAAAAATAAAAACAACTATATGTCAAAAATCTAGCTGGGAGGAGGAGTCAAGATGGCCGAGAAGTAGGAGGCTGAGACGACATCAGCCAGCAGGAGATCAGCTAGATAGCCTATCAAACCATTCCGAACACCTACAAATCCAACAGGAGATCGAAGAGAAGAAAAACAACAATTCTAGGAACAGAAAATCGACCACTTTCTGAAAGGTAGGACCAGCGGAGAAGTGAATCCAACGCGACGGGAAGATAGACCCCAGGGGGAGGGGCCGGCTCCCGGCAAGTGGCGGAGCACAAAATCAGAACTTTTAAAAGTCGGCTCCACGGAGGGACATCGCTCCAGAGGCTAAACTGGGGTGAAGACCTCGTGGGGACAGCGTGGACTCAGGTCCCACGGGGTCACAGAAGGATCGGGGGTGTCTGAGTGTCGCAGAGCTCACAGGTATTAGAGCGGGGAAGTCGGCTGCGGAAACAGAGCCGAGATTTCCTAGTGGTCTGTGACACGGATCGGTGCTCTGTGGCACTGGCCGGTGCTCTGTGTGAGGCGTCCCCACAAGATCCGGGGAGACTCCGACCCGGGAGAGCTCAGGGATCTACAGGCTCCGGAGACTCCAGGTGGGACTCTGCCAGAGACAGAGACGCTTGATCACAGGCTGGGTGAGCTCGGAGCACTCCCAGAAGCCAGTGAGACGGGACTGCTTAGGCACGATTTTCTCTGAGCGCGGTCTGCAGGCGCGCGGTCTGCGGGTGCGCGCAGTGTCGGCGGCCCGCGGGGTCTGCGGGCCTGCGGTGTCTGCTGGCGCGCGGTGTCTGCTAGCGGACGCGCGCGCGCACTCTCCGGCGCAAACGTGGGCTAGGGAGTCTGGAGGGATTAAACGCTTTTCCCTGAAGGCGCGCTAAAGACTGGGGCCCCTAGCTCTCGGCTCCTCTGAACCGGAGATTGGGAGGCCGCCATTGTCATTCCCGTCCTCCAGAACTCTACAGAAAGCGCATTAAGGGAACAAAAGCTTCTGAAAGCAAACCTGAGAGGATTACTTAGCCCGGCCCCTGGTAAGGGCGGTGCAACTCCGCCTGGGGCAAAGACACCTGAGCATCACTACAACAGGCCCCTCCCCCAGAAGACCAAAGAATTACAGCCAAGACCAAGTTCACTTAACAAGGAGAACAGCGGATTCTTATCTGGACAAAATGACAAGGCGGAAAAACTCACCACAAAAAAAAGAGCAGGAGACCGGACCGAAGGCTAGGGACCTAATCAATACAGACATTGGTAATATGTCAGATCTGGAATTCAGGATGACGATTCTCAAGGTTCTAGCCGGGCTCGAAAAAGGCATGGAAGATATTAGAGAAACCCTGTCAGGAGAAATAAAAACCCTTTCTGGAGAAATAAAAGAAATAAAGTCTAATCAAGTTGAAATAAAAAAAGCTATTAATGAGGTGCAATCAAAAATGGAGGCTCTTACTGCTAGGATAAATGAGGCAGAAGACAGAATTAGTGATATAGAAGACCAAATGGCAGGGAATAATGAAGCAGACCAAAAGAGAGACAATCAACTACTGGACCACGAGGGGAGAATTCGAGAGATAAGTGATGCCATAAGACGAAACAACATTAGAATAATTGGGATTCCAGAAGAAGAAGAAAGAGAAATAGGAGCAGAAGGTATACTGGAGAGGATTATTGTAGAGAATTTCCCTAATATAGCAAGGGGAACAAGCATCAAAATCCAGGAAGCCCAGAGAATACCTCTCAAACTCAATAGGAATCGACCCACACCCCGCCATCTAATAGTAAAATTTACAAGTCTTAGAGACAAAGAGAAAATCCTGAAAGCAGCAGGGGACAAGAAGTCTGTAACGTACAATGGTAAAAATATTAGATTGGCAGGAGACTTATCCACAGAGACCTGGCAGGCCAGAAAGAACTGGCATGATATATTCAGAGCACTAAACGAGAAAAACATGCAGCCAAGAATACTTTATCCAGCTAGGTTATCATTGAAAATAGAAGGAGAGATTAAAAGCTTCCAGGACAAACAAAAACTGAAAGAGTTTGTAAACACCAAACCAGCTCTACAGGAAATATTGAAAGGGGTCCTCTAAGCAAAGAGAGACCCTAAAAGTATTACCAGAAAGGAACAGAGACATTATACAGTAACAATCACCATACAGGCAATACAATGGCACTAAACTCATATCTCTCAATAGTTACCCTGAATGTAAATGGGCTAAATGCCCCAATCAAAAGACACAGGGTTTCAGAATGGATAAAAAAACAAAACCCATCCATATGCTGCCTACAAGAAACTCATCTTAGACCTGAAGACACCTCCAGATTGAAAGTGAGGGGGTGGAAAACAATTTACCATGCTAATGGACATCAGAAGAAAGCTGGGGTGGCAATCCTTATATCAGATCAATTAGATTTTAAGCCAAAGACTATAATAAGAGATGAGGAAGGACACTTCATCATACTCAAAGGGTCTGTCCAACAAGAAGATCTAACAATTTTAAATATCTATGCCCCTAACATGGGAGCAGCCAACTATATAAACCAATTAATAACAAAATCAAAGAAACACATTGACAAGAATACAATAATAGTTGGAGACTTTAATACACCCCTCACTGAAATGGACAGATCATCTAAGCAAAAGATCAACAAGGAAATAAAGGTCTTAAATGACACACTGGACGAGATGGACATCACAGATATATTCAGAACATTCTACCCTAAAGCAACAGAATACACCTTCTTCTCTAGTGCCCATGGAACATTCTCCAGAATAGATCACATCCTGGGTCATAAATCAGGTCTCAACAGGTATCAAAAGATTGGGATCATTTCTTGCATATTTTCAGACCACAATGCTCTGAAGCTATAACTCAATCACAAGAGGAAATTTGGAAAGAGCACAAATACATGGAGACTCAACAGCATCCTTCTAAAGAATGAATGGGTCAACCAGGAAATTAAAGAAGAATTGAAAAAAACCATGGAAACAAATGATAATGAAAACACAACGGTCCAAAATCTGTGGGACACAGCAAAGGCAGTCCTGAGAGGAAAATATATAGCGATACAAGCCTATCTCAAGAAACAGGAAAGGTCTCAAATACACAACCTAACCCTACACCTCAAGGAACTCGAGAGAGAACAACAAAGAAAGCCTAAACCCAGCAGGAGAAGAGAAATAATAAAGATCAAAGCAGAAATCAATGAAATAGAAACCAAAAAAACAATAGAACAAATCAATGAAACTAGGAGCTGGTTCTTTGAAAGAATTAATAAGATTGATAAACCCCTGGCCAGACTTATCCAAAAGAAAAGAGAAAGGACCCAAATAAATAAAATCATGAATGAAAGAGGAGAGATCACAACCAACACCAAAGAAATACAAACAATCATAAGAACATATTATGAACAACTCTATGCCAACAAATTCGACAATCTGGAAGAAATGGATGCTTTCCTAGAGACATATAAACTGCCAAAACTGAACCAGGAAGAAATAGAAAACCTGAATAGGCCCATAACCAGTAAGGAGATTGAAACAGTCATCAAAAATCTCCCAACAAACAAAAGCCCAGGGCCAGATGGCTTCCCAGGGGAATTCTACCAAACATTTAAAGAAGAATTAATTCCTATTCTCCTGAAACTGTTCCAAAAAATAGAAATGGAAGGAAAACTTCCAAACTCATTTTATGAGGCCAGCATCACCTTGATCCCCAAACCAGACAAGGATCCCATCAAAAAAGAGAATTACAGACCAATATCCTTGATGAACACAGATGCGAAAATTCTCACCAAAATACTAGCCAATAGGATCCAACAGTACATTAAAAGGATTATTCACCACGACCAAGTGGGATTTATTCCAGGGCAGCAGGGTTGGTTCAACATCCGCAAATCAATCAATGTGATACAGTACATTAACAAAAGAAAAAACAAGAACCATATGATACTCTCAATTGATGCTGAAAAAGCATTTGACAAAGTGCAACATCCCTTCCTAATCAAAACTCTTCAAAGTGTAGGGATAGAAGGCACATACCTCAATATTATCAAAGCCATCTATGAAAAACCCAATGCAAGTATCATTCTCAATGGAGAAAAACTGAGAGCTTTTCCGTTAAGGTCAGGAACATGGCAGGGATGTCCGCTATCACCACTGCTATTCAACGTAGTACTAGAAGTCCTAGCCTCAGCAATCAGACAACAAAAAGAAATTAAAGGCATCCAAATCGGCAAAGAAGAAGTCAAACTATCACTCTTTGCAGATGATATGATACTATATGTGGAAAACCCAAAAGGCTCCACTCCAAAACTGCTAGAGCTTGTACATGAATTCAGTAAAGTGTCAGGATATAAAATCAATGCACAGAAATCAGTTGCATTTCTTTACACCAACAACAAGACAGAAGAAAGAGAAATTAAGGAGTCAATCCCATTTACAATTACACCCAAAACCATAAGATACCTAGGAATAAACCTAAC
>ML105728.1:0-24490 GCA_003697995.1 Taxidea taxus jeffersonii | reverse complement strand
CCATCCAATTTTTTCAAAGAAATGGAACAAATAATCCTAAAATTTATATGGAACCAGAAAAGACCTCGAATAGCCAAAGGAATATTGAAAAAGAAAACCAAAGTTGGTGGCATCCCAATTCCAGACTTCAAGCTCTACTACAAAGCTGTCATCATTAAGACAGTATGGTACTGGCACAAAAACAGACACATAGATCAATGGAACAGAATAGAGAGCCCAGAAATAGACCCTCAACTCTATGGTCAACTAATCTTCGACAAAGCAGGAAAGAACATCCAATGGAAAAAGGATAGCCTCTTCAACAAATGGTGTTGGGAAAATTGGACAGCCACATGCAGAAAAATGAAATTGGACCATTTCCTTACACCACACACGAAAATAGACTCAAAATGGATGAAGGATCTCAACGTGAGAAAGGAATCCATCAAAATCCTTGAGGAGAACACAGGCAGCAACCTCTTCGACCTCAGCCGCAGCAACTTCTTCCTAGGAACAACGCCAAAGGCAAGGGAAGCAAGGGAAAAAATGAACTATTGGGACTTCATCAAGATCAAAAGCTTTTGCACAGCAAAGGAAACAGTCAACAAAACCAAAAGACAACTGACAGAGTGGGAAAAGATATTTGCAAATGACATATCAGATAAAGGGCTAGTATCTAAAATCTACAAAGAGCTTAGCAAACTCAACACCCAAAGAACAAATAATCCAATCAAGAAATGGGCAGAGGACATGAACAGACATTTCTGCAAAGAAGACATCCAGATGGCCAACAGACACATGAAAAAGTGCTCCACATCACTGGGCATCAGGGAAATACAAATCAAAACCACAATGAGATACCACCTCACACCAGTCAGAATGGCTAAAATGAACAAGTCAGGAAATGACAGATGCTGGCGAGGATGTGGAGAAAGGGGAACCCTGCTACACTGTTGGTGGGAATGCAAGCTGGTGCAACCACTCTGGAAAACAGTATGGAGGTTCCTCAAAAAATTGAAAATAGAGCTACCTTATGACCCAGCAATTGCACTACTGGGTATCTATCCTAAAGATACAAACGTAGTGATCCAAAGGGGCACGTGTACCCGAATGTTTATAGCAGCAATGTCCACAATAGCCAAGTTATGGAAAGAACCTAGATGCCCATCAACAGATGAATGGATAAAGAAGAGGTGGTATATATATACGATGGAATACTATGCAGCCATCAAAAGAAATGAAATCTTACCATTTGCGATGACATGGATGGAACTAGAGCGTATTATGCTTAGTGAAATAAGTCAACTGGAGAAAGACAACTACCACATGATCTCCCTGATATGAGGAAGTGGAGATGCAACGGGGGTGGGAGTTAAGGTGGTAGGAAAAGTAAAAATGAAAGAAGATGGGATCGGGAGGGAGAAAAACCAAAAGAGACTCTTAATGTCATAAAACAAACTGAGGGGGGTGGGGGGAAGAGGGGTTGGGTGAGGGTGGTGGGGTTACATCATATGTTTAAATAAAGCTTAAATAAAAAAAAAAATCTAGCTGGGAATAAGCTGCCTGTATTTTTCAATATGAATAAATAAAACAATTTAACATGCATATATTACAGAGCATGACAAATTCAATTTTCATGATTTAAACCATAGACAACGTTGTGTTAATCATCATTACAATACCCAGCAGAAGTGGCCATAATTTCCTTCCAAGCCCTTCTCTGTATTTAAATTAATAATTCTATTGTAAAATTATTTCCTTGGCTCATAGGTTATACATCTTAGAGAATTAGGTATTCACAGAGTAAATCTTTATCATCGCAATTATCCCTAATCCATAATGCAGATTTCTGAGAAATTCAACGCTTAAAAACATGTTATGTATATACAATATACAATTATCTATATATGTGTATAATCCAGATTATCATTTGTATTGAGTCTTGCCATTGTGCAATCCAAAATCAGAAAAATAAAACAAAATCCTGACTTTGAAGTGGAACACTGTGGGTGTTAAAAACCACAATCTAGGATCTAGACCACAATCTAGGGTGCTCATATTGTTATAAAAGATGAACTTAAAAAGGGCACTTAACCTCTTCAAATCCCACTATCCTTATTAGGAAAATAAATACTCTCTTATTTGAGTTAGTGACTGTTAGAGTATTTCAGAGAAACACAAAGGAATCATAGTAAAACATAATGCTTCCTTTCCGCAATAAACACTGAAGTTGAATTATTTGCAACTGTCAGATATATTCTGATGCCTACTGTCAACTATCAACCTTGCTTTGTAACATCCTGGAATACAGTATAGTAATTACAATGGTTCTTGTACATTTTTCTAAAAATAATGACAATACCTTCTTTAATTTTTTTAAATTCACTTTCAATGTAATCAAATAAATACATTTTAATAAATGGTCAAATTATTTAATAAACATGTGAGAAAGTCTGAACACATTTCCTCATGAAAGAAAATTATTAAACTGAAACATGTTCATTGATATATATTCTGCCCAAGTTCCTTTAAAAAAAAGAGTGAGAGAGAATGATTTTTAAGGAAGCAGCACTGAACTGTCTCAGTGATGTTAAAAAACAACCATGAAATTGTACCATTTGAGGTAAGTGGGCTTTTTTGGTCTGTATTTACAGTTTCTGTTACATTGCTTTTAAGGAAAAAAAGTGCCTTTCTTTATTGACTTAGTCCAAATCATAATACAAGTGTTTTTTCTTTGCATCTTGATCAAAATATTGTTAATTAAATTCCTTCTTCTTCTTTAAAGTGATATTGACCATTCACACTGATTAGAATCTTTACCAGGTTAGTGCTTTATTGTAGGTGATGGAGTGTCTTACCTTATCTACATTTAAAGATTTCAAATATAAAATAAGACCATAAAAAGAAAGAGATAAGAGTAGGATTACAAAATAAACTATAGAAAACTGTTAGAGAAACAAAAAGGTTTTGTATCTTAGTATAAAAGGATGCATTGAAGGGCAAAGTCAACAAGGACACATACAATGTTTTCATATAAATAAACAGATTTATAATTTTATTTTAACACCATGGTTTAAACCCAGCATTTGATCATTCATATTGTATTACATAATGACTTAAATAATTTAAGAAATTTTATAACATAAATCTGAATGTTACTACAATTACAATTGTTTCATTGCCTGTTTGCAAAATATAGAGAACTCCATAAAACCTGCTTTCTTCTCCTTAGCTCTGTGACTCTTCTGTTGGCCTTGCACCCTGCCCACAACACTGAACCACTTCTGGGCTGTGTCACTTACCCTTGTAATACACTACATATTCAAGAGTGCCTTGTTGCCACCCAGCCATTTAATAATTAAAGGGAGCTATTACAGAAAGGCAACAAATAGGGACATACAGAAATCACGCAGCAATGCCAAGTCCAGGAGACAAGTGTTCTTTCATGATTCAGCTCAAGAAACTTCCTTTCATAGGAGGCCAGTCAGTAGCCAATAAACTTTCTTTACATGTTTAGAGATATAAATATACTGTCTTGACTTTCTGTAGTTTGGAAGAAGACTCTTCGTTATATATTTCATTTGAAGACATACCGCTTTCATCTTTTGATCTCAATATAAGAAAAACAGACATAATTTAGTTCTTCATAAGGAACTGTCCCCCTCAGATGGGAAAAACTAGCACTGTCTTCAGTACCTAATGTGCATAGAATATGTGGTGAAATTAAGTGAAGACTATTACCACAGAGACAAAGGATATGGATGACAAGGTTGAACGAAAAATGTGCACTGCCAAGTGGAATGTTACATTGAGAAAGAGCTTGTATATAGAGATAATTTTTAAATAAGTCTTTTTTGTTGTCAAAATACAATAAGGTGGGAATATTTAAGTTCAATCTTCATCTATCATTTTTTTGTGCAATGGTGTACAAATGTAGAAAGTGTGAAATATTTGGAATGGAAACATTTCTGTATTACATACTCTGAGAAATAGCTAACATATGGAATGATGGAAAGTTGATTTTATTTAATATTAAATATGTCCCAGATTGGTGATACATTGATTATGGTCAGACAATTTCACCTAGGTTGAAATATGTACTGGTTTAAATAAACCTTCAGTGCATGTAGGATTCCACAGGGCCTTGAAAAGAAGAAAACAAAAGTAAATAAATGAATGACATCAAATCAATGAAATGAAATGAAATTTTGTATGAAGATTTAAAACATATAAAACACTTAAAAAACACAGACTGAGAACTTTTAAATTTGTGATTTTCTGAGTCAAAATTCCTATTAAAACTTATTGATATTTATTAGTAATGCTTACAGGTTTCCAATTAAATACATTTTATATGAGGTAAAAGATGGAAAATTAATTGGAAAAATTTTATGATTTCCTTTGGTTTCATGAGTTAAAAAAGTTTTACAACAACTTTTTCTTTTATGTATCTCTCAAGTGAAATGAGTTAAAGAAAACTAGGTAATGAAGTCATAGATAAATCTCACATGTTTCTCCTGATATATTTCTAAAGCATAGTCACCACCCAAAGTCCTAAGTACAAAACTCCAACCATTTCACATGCAGCAATTATTAGTTTTAACTTTTATGCTTTATTATAGTTTTAAGTGATGGAAATCAAAACATTTCATAATCTTTCACCTTCAAAAAAGAAAAAATAACTTATTGTGCAGATAACATATATAAAAAGAACCATAATCCAAGAAGTGTAGAATACACCTGCCCCTAAGGAATGTAGAATTTAGTTAGATATAAATGAATATAAAAGAGATAAGCCATGCTACAAAATTGATATGACAATATAGGTTAGATGAGGATTTATATTAACTAATAACTACAAGAGAGTAAGTTATACAGGCTTGATAACTGCTGACATAATTCTACAGAAAGAGAAATCACCCCTGATGAGGGAGCAGAAGGCTAGCTGAAGACAAAGCATAAACTGACACCCTGCAACTCCCCCTAGCCCCGCCCCCCCAACTCTTGGGTGGGACATGTGTGACATTCTTCCAGGAATCTCCCAACTAAATGTTAATACCTTGCTAGATGGGAAAACAACCTTAACGTGACAATGGCAAGGCCTCCAGTATTGTGTAGGTCAGTCATCTTTAACAAAGGGAAGTTCTTTTTTTTTTTTTTTAGGGAAGTTCTTTTGAAGCTTCCCTTTTCCTTATTTCCCTCAAGTGCAGAGTATATAATCACCACTCCTCAAGACACCAGTGCAGCAGCTCTTTCTGCCCACGGGGATAAGCCACCATTTTGCACCAAAGACAACCCAAAAATTATTTCTTGGTCATCTGCTCTGGACCTCACCCCACCAAACCTATCCTATATTTCAAAACCCCATCAACCCCTCGTTGGGTAGTCAAATCAAGGGTATGAAATTGGAGCAAGGCTGGAAAAGAGATATATTACAGGGGAAAGGGTATTCCAGATAAAATGGTTAAAAACAAAACTCTAAACAACAGAGGCAAGAAATAACAATTTGTGTTGGCAGAGTTTATGTGTAACAAAATGTTATGTCTGCAACATAAATAGGAAACAATATAATTTCAGCAGCTTTGGGTGCTGGCTTGAGAAAGGGGAATTTCTTCTTTTAAGCCTTAGTGAGTCATTAAGAGAGAGAGTTTTAAAGTAGAAATATATCACAATGTAAGGTGTGTGTGTGTGTGTGTGTGTGTGTGTGTGTGTGTGTGTGGTTTTTGTTTTGCAGATTTATTTGTGATGCTATATATACTAGAATGTGTAGAGCATGTAAGTAGGAAGACATGAAAACCAAACTGAGGAAATGTCAGACCAGCAAGCAGCACTGGAAGAAGGTTGGCTATTTTTCCATTCTGATTCCCCCCTGTCAAGATGCTTGTTTCAGTCTGGTGAACAGCTGACCTTCACTCAGATTATAGCTCAAAGACAACACATTGAGAAAGAAAGGTCATCCCTGATGAGTCTTTTCCAAACATAAACTCTCCTCTTCACCTGATTCATTGCTTAATCCTGTTTTGCTTATTTACATCATGACCCTCATCACTGTGTGAAATTCTCTTATTTCTATAATTTCTAATGTATTGTCTATCTTATCATTAGAATATGAGGTTTATGAAGAAATTTAACAACAGGCCCCCAAATGGAGTCACTTTTCTGAAGTTCCACTAGAATTTAATAGCTAACCTAATTTCACCTCTCCAGACAGTGAAATTTTCAAAAGATCACTCTGGAATGTCCTGATTTGCATTAGTGAGGTAGTCTGCAAGACAAGACCCCATTTGATTCCCCCAAGGGAAGGTGACCTTGCCCAATACATTCTTCCTTTTCTTTAGCTATAACTTCCTTGTCCACCACTTTCAGTTCTGCCTATAAAAGCCTTCTATTAGTACAGCTCTTAAGATTTCCATTCTCTTTGGTAGATGGGATACTGCTTGATTAATAAATCACTGAATAAAGCCAATTAGATCTTCAGATTTACTGTACTGAATTTTGTTTTTAACATTTGTCTATCTCCTGTTCACTGCTACAATCTCAGTGCCTAGGATACCACTTTTTATTTTTTAATAGTATAAATGATAAAGGGTGAAGTAACTTGAGATGAAAGGAACCACAGGACTATAAGTACATTTTGAACACAGAAGTAGATCTTTATCTGCCACCCAAACATGTTTAAAAAAAAAAAAAATTGCAGAATCACTAAGACTAACAAACATTTCAGTACTTGTTCCCCAAATGCTAGTTAAATGAATGTGAAAAGACAGAGGGAATATACTGTTATATTTTTGTATTTTATAAACCTCGAATTCTGCTTTCCAGTGTATTTTAAGCCTGCTAATATTTATATTTTTAATAAAATTCTAAAACAGATCTACCTTTCAATTTCTAAAAAAGTTAGTAAAATGAAGGGGAAAATATTTTAATAGGTTGAGCATGTTCAGAGACATAAATGTTGCTAAAATATACGATACTAACAATTTGCTTGCCATAAAAGTTAACAATATTGTTGTTCTCATCACGTGATGAGGACAAAAAGCCCCAAGTCTTCTCTGTCATCTTTTGCCACTAGAACATGGAGAGGACTGCAAGGAAATACAAAAGTTCAACTAATGAGGATAAATGTTTCCCCATGACTACACTGTAAGAAGAACAGAAACTTGAAAGATACAATTCTTTTTTATGATTAACTACCCTGGAGATATTGTAAATTAAGACAATCATTTACAAAACAGATTACCATCTCAGGCTTTAAAATACAATGAATTCAATATGCTGTCAAATTTGAGGAAAAAAACCCTCCAATATTTAATATTTTAATAATTATATTTAAGAACAAAGTATCTTACTACTTTGGTTCCTCAAAAATTTCCAATTTATTGAAATTTTGATTTTTCAAAATTCCCCTTGATAGGAAATTGTTCCATGTGAAAATGCTGTTCCTCAGAAGGAAAAAAATTAAAAAGAAATGTAAAAAATGTTTAAAATGTTCATATGATGGGGGTGCCTCGGTGGCTCAGTGGGTTAAAGCCTCTGCCTTCGGCTCAGGTCATGATCTTGGGGTCCTGGGATCAAGCCCCACATTGGAGTCTCTGCTCAGCATTGAGCCTGCTCCCTCCTCTCTCTGCCTGCTTCTCTGCCTACTTGTGATCTCTGTCTGTCAAATAAATAAATAAATAAATAAAATAAAATGTTCATATGATAGAATGATATCCAGTACTTAAATCAGTAAGTAAAAAACATTAATATTATGAAATTCCTGAAGGCCCCTAGGCCAACTTAGTCATATTTAAACTTTAGCATATACCCTTAGCTCATATGATTGACTAACCACTCTTTGTACATCAATAGATCATGCATTCTTTCCTAGAAAGAGCAGAGCACTTCTGCACATTGCAAAACAGAAACCAGACCCCCTTCACAACCTCTGAGCAATGAGATAATCTCTATACCTGGCACCATTGAGTCTGCACATAATCATGAAATACTACAGACCACCACATCCCCTTCACTGATTAATGGACCTAAACCCCTTTAAAAATCCCTGGCCCAGACAGAAACCTTGAAGTTGGCCTTTCAACAAGAGTGTACCTTCTCCCCAGATGGTCAGCCTCCTAAATAAAGCTCATATTCCTCTCCAATCACACTTTTGAGTTTTGGCCTTTCCAGAGATGATGCTGAACTTGGGTTTTGACGACAAACTTTGGTAAGCCAGCATCCCTGTGGCAGAATCTCTGGGAATCCCAAGGCAGAGTGGTTTGCTGTGGCAGTGCCAGGGCTCATGTGTCGTTGGGTGGATGAAGTCGTTGGCCACAGCAGTGTGCCAGGGTTTACTCATTTGTTTGCAGAGCTGGTACCCTGGATGACACGGATTAGCAGCTCAGGGCTACTGGGCCTTGGGAGGAAGCCAGAGGGAAAGGGCCTACAGCTGCTGAGACTGTTTCTGTCTTGGGGAAACTCTGGGCTGATTCACAACTGCAGCTAACTTCCAGTTTTGCTTTTTGGTTTGACTGAAGAGCAAAGAAACATTTGGAACAAGCTGATGAGCTTCCAGACTAGGTAAGTCCATTGGAGTACACACTGTTGCAAGTTTCTCATTTGTGTCCCATTAGGAAGGCGGGGCTTTGGAGAGAAACTAAAAGGGACTTAATAACCATGGGTTTATTTGGATCTGGAACAAATCTGTTTTGGTGTATATGTGTGGGTTGAATTGTGCTAAATTTGTGTATAATGGGAATTTCCCACCAAGGAGCCCACTGGGCTGAATTCTCAGTAAGTGGAAGGAATACAGCCAGAAATTCATGATTAAAAGATGATTTTTATTGTAACACTACTTTGCCATATATGTCAAGCTCAGAGGAATGATGGCCATTCTTGGAATGGCTCTCTTGGATTTTTACCTCCAATTTGGTTGTCTCCAGATAGGGGGGTTTTGTCTCTTAGCTTATCTAGGAAGCCAACTGGTTCTGTGAGTGAAGCCCACCTTTTGAGGAGGAACAAATGCTATCATTTAGTCATAGGTTTGTTTCTCCTATGATCTTTCTGAACTTTTGACTAGGAAGATGGGAGAGACTCCTTCCATTTCCAAAGAAAGTCTATCAAGACCATGGTTTTGATAAATGGCACAGACAGCTAAAAAGCAATCAGAAAGAAAACAAAAATAAAAAACTGATTTTTACAGGAGAGAAAGGCAAAATCAGGGGAGTATTAGTCCAAATTTTGAATCTGCCTCCAGCCTTTCAGGCAACATTCTCGGCCTCTGTCTCCACCTCCTCTGGTTTCTGCACCACCATGGAAGTGACTCACATGGCTGCCATTGACTTCTGTTTCCCCTGTCCTCATTATCGAGGAACAAACAGCCCCCCAAACTACAACCTTATGATGCTCAAACTGGAGTACCTCCCAAATCAACATGAAGGGATCCAGGGGCTTCCCTGGACTTAAACCACCCATTTCAGATTTCCCCACAGGCAAAAACTCCCAGTGCAGAACAAATTGATTGACTTTTTAGTCAACACAGGTACAACATATTTGATAAAGGCTAATTCAAAGTTATTGGTTTAATTAAAACAGACATGTTACTGAGGTTACCAACACTGAATATGGTACAGCTGATCTGCTTTGTTGTGCCTGTATTTATTAAATTCACATTGTATCTGGTGCAGTTTGTCAACAAAGAGAGGACTTAAAATGATGGTTAATTTTCCCTGTCTCATACAGTTTTCTTGAGTAATTGTTAAGAACAAGTAGGCCGAATAAGGCTTATAGTTTTCAAAATCTTTATAACCTGAAACATCAAAGTTTTCCTAAATTAAATGATAAATTTGGTAAATTCAGTAGATAACAAAGTCTTTTCCAAATAAGAACACTAAAGCACTCATTACTGAATGTAGGTTTGCCTGGTTTTGGATTCTTATTGCAGAGAAACAGGATACTTAGATCTATTACTAAACATACTTTATTATTACAGGTTGTACTCTGGGGAAAAAAAGACAGCAACCATATTTCTAAAAATCTGAAGACTGAAAATGTATTCATAAATTTCTAGTCTAAAGAATTCTGCTATAACAGTTCACAATTCACAATTGGTTACTGCTTAGCTTTCACTGGAGACTAAAGTTTCTAAGAGTTAAAATTCTGATAAATGTAACTGAGATTGCTAGAAATGATAAGGTAAGCAACACTGTAGGCAAGAAAAGTAAGATGTGTTTTTGATAAGATGTAAGGAATGGGAGTACATTTTTGTTCAGGGAGAAAAAATAATTTTGTCCTAAAACGAGACTGATTATTTAGAGAGAATAGGCTTAAGACACAATCTGAATGTAAAAAGAAAGTTGTAGAAAGTTTGTGAAGGGAAATCTTTGGAAAAAAATTTTTAAGTGTGTTCAGGACCAAGATTGGAATTAATGAGTTTTAAAGTACACTAGTATAAGATTGAAATTCTGCTTTTCTTTTTGTTAAAAAGGAAGTCTTCTTGGACTGCTGGTCTCCTCTTGATAAGAAATTATAAACAAAGATCATTTTCTTTCCTTTATCTGCCCAGAAAACCCAAATTTCTAAGTTTTTTTCTTTATCGTGTCTTTGACTACTTAAGAGAACTGAAACTTCTCAATATTAAAGGCACTAACTTTTGTTAACAACTATAAAATCTTCTGCACAATCTTATAACCACCTTAGTTAAGATAATATTGAATTTTAAAATGATCTGTAATCTTATTTAGGCATGTACTTTATAACTTTCTGAGGTTTTCAACAAACTTTCCAAGATCTGAATTCTAAATAATTAAATTTTTCTGACAAATTAGGCTTGCTAAGTTCGTATGTTAAGTTACCTGGGAAGCATTGTCAAACAAATGATGGTTAAGTCCTAGGTTATACTGTATGGATAAATGCCATAACTGTTCCTGAAAATACAGAAATTCCTAAAGTTTTAATATGTCCTCATGTAAGGTCATCACTTGACATTCTAATTATTGAAGTGTTGCATGTCACAGAACTAACTAGATTTGTCAACTGCATTAAATGAACTCTCATCAGATCTTTAACCATGTCCATTTTTAATCTTTTGTCATTTATAGTTATTGTTCTGGTGCTCTTGAAGAATGTGTTTTGTCTTCAAGGAGATTCACGAAAAGGACTTTCAAAAAATACACATTTCTGATATCTTCAAGATCATAAAACTAAACTGGGTAAGAATTTCCAGAACCTAAGGAAAAGTTGCATTCAAACAGAATAAAATTAGTAGCTTGGAACTAAATGAACTGAGGAAGATGATTACAGTTTTTATGACTTGTTTGAAACACTACTAGTTCTTCAGTGTTTATTCTTCTAGATTAAGGAAACTTTCTCTTAAGATTTCTATGGTTTACAGGGGCTCCTGGGTGGCTCAGTGGGTTAAAGCCTCTGCCTTCAGCTCGGGTCGTGATCCCGGGTCCTGGGATTGAGCCCCGCATCGGGCTCTCTGCTTGGTGGGGAACCTGTTTCCTCCTCTCTGCCTGTCTCTCTGCCTGCTTGTGATCTCACTTCCTCCTCTCTCTCTGCTTGCCTCTCTGCCTACTTGTGATCTCTGCCTGTCAAATAAATTTAAAAATTAAAAAAAAAAAAGATTTCTATGATTTACAGAGTAGATTTTATTTTCTCCCTACCTGAGCTCTTCAGAAATCAAAAACTCCTCATGAAGTATTCTTTCTTTCATGGCAATTCTAATTATTTACATAAATTCAATAAGATTCTTATTGAATTCTTATTACAGGACACCATTGGAAACATTGGTTATATTACCAAGGCTTTACTGTAATGTCATATTTGAGAGAAACAAACATAGACTCAGATATGACCAGACAGCTTTAAGGAACAAAGGCTGACTTTATGGAGTCAACCTGGAGCATACTATATCCATGGAGTTAGCTATGGACTTGTGAAAATAGCAGATGATTCCAGTTTCCTTATGAATGGGTAGAGGATGCACTTGGCAATGCCTACATCCCCAAACAAGTCTTCTCCCACTTGCCAGTGATTCCTCATAATTAGGATATTGTTAAAACTAGACATCAGGCAAAGAGGGCTTCTTGATATATTTTTTTTCCCTTTGGATATTTGTCCCAGTAGCCACCTCTATCTTAACCAAGAATTTAACCAAACCTGGCATACAGTCATCTATAGATCTGAAAAGTGGTCTGCCAAAACTGAAGAGCCCGAGATGTCTTGACAGCAGCTCAAAGAGGGATATGTGTTTTCAGTAAGACAAAATGTTGCATATTCACATTACTCAAAAAATGTAATTGAAGCCATAAAAGATTTAAATAACCAAATCACTGCTACAGATGCCCTAGTTCTAGATCCTTTTAGCAGTTGGCTAACTTCAATTCCTTCCAAATAGAAATATATCCCATTAAGGGACACCTGGGTGGCTCAGTTGGTTAAGCGGTTCGGCTCAGGTCATGATCCCAGCGTCCTGGGATTGAGTCCCGCATCGGGCTCCGTGCTCGGCAGGGAGCCTGCTTCTCCCTCTGCCTCTGCTTGCCACTCTGTCTGCCTGTGCTCATTTGCTCTCTCTCCCTGACAAATAAATAAATAAAATCTTAAAAAAAAAAAAAAAGGAAAGAAATATATCCCATTAAGCATTACTATATTTGTTATTTTCTTTCCCTTTGGTTGTTGTTTGACTTTTGTATCTGTCAAGGAGGAAATTGCACTAGTCATACTGGCTTAGAGATGTCCTTACTATTGCCTATAGTGGAAACACCAGAAACAAGATTCTCCCACACTGTGAAAATTTTCCACTCCCAAAATCCCTAAATTATCCCTCATCAGCAGGGAGTAGCTACAGAAGAAGGACCTTTGCTTCCAATCCCACAGATATGAAATGATAAAACTGACAGTGAGGAACAGAAGCCACCTTGGCCCCTCTGGCAAACCTAGTAGTCTTTCGACTTTAACAAACACCCTTAGTTTGTGTGATTGATTAACAAACCTTTCTTTGTATGTCTATAGATCACGAATTGTTTTTGTAGAAAGAACAGAACACTTCACATCACAAAACAGAAACCAGACCATCTTGCACATGCCCCAGGCACTAAGGAACCAGACCCCTTTGTACAGTCCCTGAGCGCTGAGTTAATGTGTATAGCTGGCACCATGTGTCCGCACAGAATCAAGAAATATTACAGACCACTGCATCCCCTTTTACTGATTAACTGCCCTAAACGCCTTTAAAAAATCCCTAGGCAGGCAGAAATCTTGGAGCTGGACTTTGGACAAAAGATCACTTTCTCCCCAGCTGGCCAGGCTTCTGAATAAAGTTCATATTCCTTTCCAATCAACACTCTTTTTGAGTTTTGGCCTTTCCAGTCACAACAGTCAGCTAAACTTGGGTTTCAGTAACAATTAGAGTAGGGTAATATCCATTATTTTTGAAATGCCAAAATATATATGTTTATGTACATGTGGTATATTTATAGATAATGGTTCAGTGTTCATATATTTATTTTAACATACTAGAAAATCAAAATGGATGAAAGCTTTTAAAAGAGTAGAAAATACATATACTCACACCAAGAAATTTTTGTATATTTTTATGATTCACATTAAGTTCCTTGTAGCTTCCTATTTCTTACACCTAAATGATGAGTCATAACTGATGCTCCCTCAAAGAAGAAAAAGTAATCCTTTCAGACTCAGAGTTTGTAGCAAATTTCCCATAAATTCAAAAAGACTCTTAAGAGGCATTTTTGGAACAATATTGAGTGTTTTTTGTACTCTAAAAAGTTGAAAAACACTATTTCCAATTCTATATTAGTCTTTTCTTAAGCTTAAAAAATGGATAATTTATCAGTTTTTAAGTTATACTTTATAATGCAAGAAAATAATGAACCTGTTTAGAGTATTTTTCTTTCTGAAAATTATACTTACTATTAGACTGTACTTTAAGTAAATTTTCCTTTAATTTGATGGATTAAATCCAAATCCATAATGAATTTATAAGCACGAAATTCATAAAATCATGACAAATCTGAAGTAATTCTGATATGTAAGAAAACCATGACTTTTAATTACACTGAATTGTAAATTACACTCTTTTGTATAAATTGTCTCCACAGTGATTCAGCTTTATACATTTAAAATTCTAATTGCCATTTTAACAATGTAGCATCACATGAGTACAATTTCCTGGTACTCTTACCTCATAGAGCATGAGGTTAATGTTACATGTGGCTCTCTTTTAGGAAACTTTCTGTAATGGAATTAATATCCTGAAAATTCCTATGCTTTGCTTCTTTGGTACAAAGTCAAACATTTATGTAACTGTTTTCTTTAGTTCTCTATACTATAAATTATCTTTAAAAATTTATGTCTTTATTTTGAAAAATAATAATCTAATAGTTTAATGCCTTTTCTCCCTGAAATCATTACCCAGTTCTTTCACCAGAAGAAGATAAAAGCTAGTGAAAAGGAGAATTTTCAACCCCAAAATATGCCTCTTTGGCTTAAGGATTATCTTGACCTGGCTATTTTTAATAAACTACAAACATAGGAAGCGTTCTTGAAAGCCACGTAAAAGTTACCCTTTGTTAGAGACATTTACATTTATAGGCAAAATCTCCATTTGTAAGGGTGTGTCCCTCTCCATACTAGGAAGAGGAACATGACCAAATCTCTGGAAACTCATCAGTGGAGAAGGCACAGACCTAAACCTGCATAACAACTTTACCCTTGTTTTTACTCTTATATGGTAATCTCCTATAACCTCCAATGAGCCCCAACATCCTTCTTTTGTCTTTAGCTAGAGATGGTATGTAAGGTGGTGGCCTGGCCATTTTGGGAAATTCCTCCATTTTCCTGGGTATCTCACATGTATACAGGAAGTGTGTTATAAAACTTGTTTCCCTCCCATTAATCTGTCTTTTATTATAGGGGTGGTTTCAGGCAAGAACCTGGGAGGTTGGAGGAGAAATTATTTTTCCTCTCCAGTTTGGTGACCCCTATAGGGATCTGTTGAGGCACCATACTTGCTCTGGAGTCTGCAGATAGGATCCTAGAAAAATGGCAGACGTTGGCAAAGGGTAAGAATTCTTACAAGTCAGCTCTCCCAGGTATCTTTCTCTCTCTGTAGCACCTGGTCAAGGGAGGAAGATTTAAAATTCTTATCCCTTCTTTTCCTAATTTGGAATAAAAGGAGAAAATATTTGTGTGAACTAGTTCCTTAGGTATAGTGACTTTGGTAAAAATTCTTGTTATGAGTAATCTTGTTTTCTATTGATCCTCTTTTCTCCCAGAGATGGCCATTGTTTTTGCTTGTTTGTTTTTGGTGTCTGTGTGTCATTTGTCATAAAAAGAACATAGCCTAGATGAGATTTTCCTTTTGTCTTATTCTAGGTCATAAGAGTTTTTGGCTTCATGACCAGTGAGAACATTCTTTGGTCTTTGCAGCTGGAATATGAATGTGTCCACATGCATGTGGCATACAACCCAAGCAGTATTCTCTTTGTCCAACTATGCCAGCTCTTAGGAGTTTGTCATAAAGGATCCTGGACCATAAGTGGCCTTTGTAGTCTCAACCTTCATTGTCTCATTAGTGCTATAAAGAGTCCTATTCCAGTATCATCTTCTTGGTGTCACAGATTTAGAGAGTCTATGACTGGAGGTATCTCATATTCTCATTCTTATCACCTATGACAATAACACAAGTCTTTGCTTTCCAAGGCTAACTTTGAAAGTAAAGTCTCTGGATCTCTTAAGGGCTGCATCTTTGCATCTTCCTTTGGGATGCCTCTTGAAATCATTGTTAAACCATAAAAAGCCTTTATTGGTTTGAGCTGCTACTGAGATTAATATAAGATCCTACTTGTCAATGGTCAAATGATGGGTACTTTGAACTAAAAAACAAGCAAAAAACACACAAAAAAACTTCTATATTTAAAAAAGAATTAGAGAGTTCTTTTTCTACAGAACTGTCTTATTGGTTTCTATGGAAAAAACAAATTGAATGGAAGACAAGAAAAGTATAATGGTTTGCATTATGGACTCCCTTCACAAGATGAAAATATGAAGTTGGTTTTGTTTTTGTTTTTGTTTTTTAACCTGCACTTTCATGATACTACCAAATTTAGAGAACAGAAAAATCAGAGGACATTCACAACCCCACTCACAGCAACCTTGCCTGGTGACTGAGATTATTCCTTCCTGTGACTATACTATAGTTCTCAGACAAGCTGAAGTAATGTCACTCTGCCTATTTCAAGGACATGCCAGTGAGCTGTAAGTAGGAAGGAAATTTAATTTTTCTTTTGCCTTTGTTTCCCACATCACTCTGACTAGAAAGCAAGGTTTATGTTTCACCAAAAAACAATTTTCTGTACTTTGTCTTTATTAGATATTTGCTTAAGAAAACTGAATCTTCTTAGTACTAAAAATAGCTAAGCTTTGCTCACAAATATGTATTCTTCTGTATTTACCTTTAAAAATGTTTGTCACTTTGGTTAAATATTGTTTCTAAAGATCCGTGATCCTATTTAGTCATGTGCCCGAACTTTTTTATATTTTTGACAAATTTCCCCAAATCAAATTCTAAATGAAATCCTCTTGACCTTTGAGATATTTCAGAAGGTCCTTGGAACATGTTAAAGAATCATTCTCCTTGGAAAAAGAGATCTTAAGCTAGTTAGTCTTATTTACTATGTTAAGTTACATAGGAAGCATTGCCAAATTAGTGATGCTAAGCCTTCTTAGCTTCTATCTGAATGGATATATGTTGTTAATATAAGTGTTCCAGAAGTTCTATAAAATGTCTAGAAATCTGGTATGTTCTGGTATAAGGTTTTCATTTGTAATTATAGTTATTATCTTGAAAAGCATGTCATGGGAATAACCACATTTCTTTGTCAATTATGTTGCCATGAACTCTCATCAGAACTTAACCCATAGCTATTTTTAAGTGTTTCTGTCATTTACAGATAATTATTGTTTTATTCTAATGCTTTTGCAAAAGGGCTTAATTCTTAAGAATTAAGAATCCTTAATCCTTTTGAAGAAAAGGAATCTGACAGGGGTGCCTGGATGGCTTAGTTGGTTAAGCATCTGCCTTTGGCTCAGGTCATGATCCTGGAGTCCTGGGATGGAGCCTCCTGTCTGAGGAGAATCTGCTTCTCTCTCTGCCCCCCCCCCACCACCAGTGCTCTAACAAAAAAATAAAATCTTAAAAAAAGAAAAAGAATAGAAAAGAGAAGGACTCTAACAGGTACTCTAGAATATAGATTTCTGATCACTTCAAGAACATAAAACTGAACTGGATAAGAATTTTCAGAACCAACAGAAAACCAAGTAGAACAAGAATAACTTGGAGCTGAATAAACTCATGAAACTTAAAATACTTATAACTTTGTTTGAAACATTGTGATTCTTTAATATTTTGTTTTTTTCTAGATTTAAGGAAACTATTATCTTTTCCATTAAGCTAAGTAGGAATTACAGCAATTTGGTAAAGTATGCTTTTGTGAACAGAGATGAAACGATTACTTTTCTTCCTATCTGATCCCTCTAGAATTTGAAACTCCTAGTGATTATTCTTATTTTCATGGCAATGTATTTATAGTCATAAGTTTAAGCAGAATCTGTTCTAAGAATGTACTTCTACAACTGGACACATTGGTTATATTACTAAAGCTTTGACTGGAATGTCATATTTGAAAATATGCATAGAATTAAACATAACCAGACAGCTTCAAGCAACTAAGTTTCACTTTATGGAGCCAATAAAACTCCTCGGAAAAGCAGGTTGGTACCTTGCTTACAGGGATCCCAGCAGTCTCACCAGAAACCTTAGGTTATCTTTGGGACCTCAAGAAGTGAGAAATTAATCAAATTAACCAAAGTCTCTAAGTACTACAGGCAAAGTCTGATGGTAAGTCTTTGGCTTGGCTTCATAACCTCAAGGCAGGCTTTTTAAAAGTTCAATCTAAAATTCCCTACAAAAGCTCCAGCAAAGCAGATCTAAAAAGAACTAATATATTCAACCACTATTCTTCCCACACTTATGTAAATAATCAAGTCAAGTTTAGTAAGACTAAACTTATTTTGCAAACAAATTAGTCCTACTGTGATTATCTTTGGCAAAAATGAGGGTGATTATAGAGAAAATTATGTTTCAGTAGTACACCTTTGTGGATATTGGAGGCTGGCCCAGTTTACTGTCTTAGGAATTTTGTTTTCTACCTGTAAACTGGACCAGATCCTGAATTCTAACAGTTTCCCCAAATATCTCACTATAACTCTCCAAACTATTTTCCAGTTTTCCCCCACCCTTCTAACTTGAAATGACTGAGAAGAGAAACTGCCCTTCTCCCAAAGCTCTGCAAACTGAATGTAAACAACTTGATATAAACTTAAGAGAAATCACCACAATAGCTCATATAGACAACCTCTGTCCCCACTGATATGTCAGCCCCTCAAAGTTCACCAACACCTGACAACATCATAGACACTCAAACTTTGAGAGATGATTTAAACCCGACATATAGTAATCTCCATTGGCTGCCTCCTGGTCTCACAAACTGGGTTACAGTGTGTGCTATCTGTTAAACCTGTTTATCTTTTTTTTTTTTTTAATAGAAATGCCTCTTATTAAATACCTGACTGCTAGCACAATACAGGACTAACTTTGGGAGCCCATCTACAAGACCACCCCCTAAAATGAGACAGAGCAGCTTAACTGAACTGACCTATTTTCAGGACTCAGACATGGGTTCAGTGGAATAATGGAATAATCTATCAACTCAGGTTCTGGATTGTAAAACTTCCTGGGAAGTTTCAAGGTGAAATTGAAGGGAAGTCCAGTATACTTTGGAATAACTTGAACTGGTAATTCTTAAGAGGCTGCAGACACAAGGATAGCTCTCAAGTACAAGTAGAAGTTACCCTTTTGTAGAGGTCATTTACACATATAAGGGAAATTCCCATTTGAAAAGATGTCTTTCTTTCTGTGCTAGGAAAAGGAGATGACCAAAATCTCTAGAAACTCTAATCAAGAGAGGAGGTATAGACTTAAATCTGCATAACAACTTCACTCTTGATTCTTGATAACCTTCCACAACTGGCCTCTCCAACCCTCAACATCTTTCATTTGTATTTACCTGGAGATGGTATTTAAGGTGATGACTTGGGCCATTTCAGAAGTCAGCTTAGTTTTCCTAGGTATCTCCTGCATATATAGGAAGTATACATATTATTGAACTTCTGTTTTTCTCCTGTTAATCTCTCTTTTATCATAGAGATCTCAGCCAAGAAATTAGAAGGATGGAGGGAAAATTACTCCCTCCCCCTATCACCAACTCCCCACAACCCCAACATACACACTAGGTATTCTCAAGTCCCAAAGTATGAGCCAAGTGCTTGAAAAGCTTTTTGATGGAGCAAGACCATTATGACAGCAAATGATCTTTACAGATATTATCCTTTTGTGCCGCTAAATCAAATACAAGTAGGAGGGTTGTCAGAGAACAGTAAATCACACAAGAAAACTAAAGGAAAAAAATAAATTAAATCTGATAGCCTAATGACACAAAGGCTCAACTGTATGAAAAAATAGAGTAGCCATCAGGTGGTATAGTAAAAAAACACCCCAAAACCCAACAACACTGTCATACCTATGGTATGGCAAAATCTGTCATTACTGTTTCAGTTTAGAATATATAGTTTTACGACTTCCACATACTGAAAAAGTAATGTTTCTAAATAATCAAAGTGACCTTTACTTTAAAAAGAAAATACCTTAATATTAATTTATCCTAATAACGTTAGGTAACAAATAGTTGTATAAATGTGATTTGATATCAAAATACAAATAACCATTTTAAACACTGCATTAGTGTACAGCAGGATTTCTGTAAATTATTATATACTCACAAAAGTTAATACATTTGCATCTAATCTTAACTTCTATAATAAGTACAAATAGTCAATAATGTAGATTCTGTTTTGCACCTACCTATATGATGCGTTTGTGTTTGTGTTCAGAGACTATGTGTTTTGATGGATGTCTGTGTATGTGTAGGTGTGCATAGTTTCAATACATTTGTACATATCTAAATAGTAAATTTGCTTATCCAGATTTTTCTTGAATGTAGACCATATTAAAGGAAAGCACTGCTTTCCTTAGACATGAATTAGTATAAATCAACAAAGATATATGTTGACAAGTACCTGAGCAAAGTTTTAGAACTTAAATTAATATAAATTACATTATCAAATGATCTATCACAACTCCTAACTTAGGAAATAAATGGCTAAGCCCTGGTACATTGTCCTGGCCAACTGTTCCATCTCAGGGAATAGCTACGGGGCTAGATAAATCAAAAGCTTAGCTCTTGGCTGGGTTTGCAAACATGGTTCCTGAACAAACTCATCACAAGAGAAGCCCATAACTCAAGAGAGAAGGGTTTGGAAAAAAGAAAAGGAGACATTTATTTTTTGGTGCCTGCAGCCAGTGCAGCTGTCAGGTTCAAGCTTTAACAATCAACCTGTTGGCCAAGAAGAGGGACACCTAGAATTTTATAAGGAGAGGCTGGGAGGGTAGTCCAAGAGAGCAGGCAGAGAGCACATGATCATGGATAAGGGATCACTGTGTGTTTCAGTACATGATCATGGGCAGAAATGGGGGTGTTCGAAGTATTCCATTGCTACTAGGGCTTTTCAGGTCTGGCAGTTAGAATGTTCCAGTTACTGTCAGTGCCACAAGGAAATGCAATAAGAAATAATTGTTGGGTGCGATAGTTGAGCAAGAGGGCTCCATGACAATTATGATGAAAACTGAATAACTGCAATTACATAATGTATCACAAATAGTCACTGAAATATGCCCTTAGAGTATACATTATATCTTCTTCCACAGGGTGGTAAAAAAATCTTTCAGACAAGACTCCCTGTCATGCAATCCCCATTTAGCACACTGGAAAATTCTAAAAAGACTTTGAAAGTTGTCTAAGAAAACTCTTAGCAATTTTGTAATTAAATCTAGATTTCCTAAGAAGTGGTGATATATGAGATAGAAGTCGATGTGGGTTGAAAGAAATTTTCTTTTCAACAAGTATCAACTTTTCTCTTTTATCAACACTAACACTAAATCAACATGTTTTTCAGCAAATATTATAATCATTATTACTAATTGAAGGAGAACAAATATATACCACCAGAATATGCCTCTTTAGCATAAGAATTATCTTTAGCTGGGTATTTTTAAGAAACACAGACACAGAGAAGCTCAGAAAATGGAATACAAGCTACTGTTTTTTAATACAAAGTTACATGTATAAGGGAAATCCTCATTTGTAAAGGTGTCTCTCTCTACCAGGAAGAAGAGGACAACTCTCAATCTCTAGAAACTCTTACCAATGGAGAAGACACAGTTTAAAATCTGCATAACAACTTTACCCTTGCTTACTATGCTTTTCCTAGTAATCTCCCATAACTGGCCTCTCCTATATCCTTAACTCCACAGCATCATCTTTTACCTTGAGCTGGAGGTTGTATTTAAGATGGTGATGTTAACGATTTCAGGGAGTTATTCAGTTTTCCTGGGTATTCCCCATTTGTACAGGAGGTATACATGTCACTAAGCTTGTTTTTCTCCTGTTTATTTATTTTTATAGGTATGTCTCATCTAAGTACCTAGAGGGAAAGTTATTTTTCCTCCCCACAGAAGATATACAAAATTTGTATTTCTGTGTGCTCTTTTATTGTTTCATTTTGATGAATATTTTTACAATTACAAGCGTTTTGTGTTTTTTTTTAGTACCTATCCTTAGGTTTTGAAATAGATTTCAACTATTCTCTTAACAAAAGGGTTAACAGTTAAGTCATACTGATTCTATGCAGTCAGAGCTGAAATAAAGATCTGGAGGCATTCCAGTAATGATCTACCTCCCAGATAAAAATTCAGGATTTTAGAAGGAAGCATTTAATTTAATATTATAAAGGAAACTGCACGTTGGCACTCATGTTTTAGAATTACTGGTTATCTTTGCTGATTTTCATTTAATACTTTGTTCTAAAAGGCACAAAGGGGTCAATTTGAAACATTTGTTAGATGTAACAAAATGATACAGTAACATAGAAAATACGCACTTCTGTATTTGTTAATAAAACAATGTATACTGATTTGTTATAGGTCTTTAGGATTATAAAAATAACATGAGAGTCCTTTAGCTAATCTATTCATTTATTTTCTCACCAAGTACCTATTGAGTGCTTTTTACATTTGTTGGCTTTAGTGGCACACCTCTGATAAATGGAATGTGCTGATATACAATGAAGTCTAATTAAGACATTTAAAGTATCTAAATTCAACTCTGCCTGAGCTGGGAGAAGAGTGGTACAGAGAGAGGAGAAGGTAGACAGAGACTATCCAAAAAAAGAGAGAGAAAAAATGAACACAATTTACATGGTGTGGCTGATAGGACAAAACCAAACCAGGACCTAGCTTTCTTCTCAGTGTTTCTGCTAAGTGGGTATGATAGGAGGAGCCTGAGTAGGCTGTTTCCACAGGTGGTCTGTGTTCCCCTAGTGTGAATCTCTTGATGTCTAGGGTATAATGGTACAGAATGCATTTTTTCATACTACATGGCCTACAATTGAAGCCAACTACTCTCATCCAGCACTGCTGCAAAGATAAAGCAATTTTTTATTATTGACTGAGGGTCTTTGAGGGGTATTCAAGGAGCATATCACAGAAATATTTCTGACTAAATGTGATTTTTACCTCACCACCTTCAAGCCTCAAATCTCGGCTTCAGACCAGCCTAGATCACCCTGTTTAAATTTTTTTTTATTATACCCTTGACCCTCACCCCTACATTCACAATTACTTTCCTGTGCAATTTTTCCTTTTTATATTGCACCTAGAACTTTCTGACATATTATATGCTTTCCTTATGTTTATTATTTATTATAAGTATGCTGTCAAAAAATGTAGGAAAAAATTCCCCATGAGGGAATAGTTGTGGTTGGATTAAAGGATATATCCTAAGTACCTAGGACACAGCCTGGCTTCTATCGGGCACTTAGTATCTGTTGAATAAATGCATGTATGGATTTTCAAAAGTGATGCTCTTAAAACCTCCCCCAGGATAAGCTGTGATTCTTCCACTACGTATTAATAAGTACTTGTGGCAGCTGATCATATATCTTGTGTTTTTAATCAGTGTTTTTGTCTGAAAGTTTTCCTTAATGTAATATGAAAAACTGTAGTTCAAAAGAAAACTTGGAATATATCAGTTTTTAAACTTGATTTTTTAAAATTTATAAAAACAAACAGAAATACTTGGTATAAGTAAATATAAACAAATGAAGTATATGGGGAGAAGGCACTCATCTGCTAAATGCTGGGCACACTGACATGATCAGAAGTACTGAGCTTATGAAAAATAACAGCAACAAATGGATCAAAAATAGATAGCTTTAACAAACTATGGATTATTAGCTACTGAACTAGAAAGCCTAATAGATAATTACTCAATTCTTAAAATTAGCCTTAATCCATAGGCTGATATAATATAGTTGCATAGCACAATATACTCTCTTGCTCTAATCTAATAGCTAATAAAACAATTATGGTAAAAACTAATCATTCTTGGGGCACCTGGGTGGCTCAGTCAGTTAAGCATCTGCCTTTGGTTCAGGTCATAATTCCAGAGCCCTGGGATCGAGCACCAAGTCAGGCTCCCTGCTCATTGGTGAGCCTGCTTCTCCCTCACCTCCCAACCTGTGCTCTCTCTCTCTCTCTCTCTCTCAAATAAATGAAATATTTAAAGCAAAACAAAACCAAAACTAATCATTCTTACTTCTTATATGATGAACTATTCTCATATTTGTTAGAATTCCTGTACACTATTAACTGTATTAGGAGGGCCTCCAAAATTAAATCTAAGAAAAGTAGTATAGATTGAGAATATTGAGATAACTGCATTGAGTTTTTCCTTCAAAATATGCATCCATAATGCAACTAGTATTATGTTCCTAGCATATAAGTAGAAAGCTTCATTTATAAAGCAAATTCCATCATTTGGAAATTTGGAAAGCTTCATTTATAAAGCAGATTCTATCATTTGGAAAACATCACAGTTAAAATCTGTGAAAAGTATATAGTGGTATGATCATACTTTTCTAAAGTGAGTTATGCTTCACTCACACATGACTCAGACAAAAGATATGTGTGATGCCACAACTCAGCTTTAAGTACCCAAAACCATTAATGATATTAAGAATAATGTGCTTAATATTTGATAAAATAATAACATCTTAAAGAAATATGAACAAAAACTGCAAGTTCAACACTAATAAACACTTATTAAACATAAGTATAAAATATATGCTGATTAGAGGAAGACACCTCTAGAGACTCTGATTGTTCTGAGTCAAGTTCAGGCACTAACTGAAAATTGACACTTGAAGTAAATCAACTACATTTAAAAAGATAACTTTCTGTAGAACATCAAAAAGAAGTTAAACAAAACAAAACAAA
>ML105727.1:3422-26069 GCA_003697995.1 Taxidea taxus jeffersonii | reverse complement strand
TTTTTTTTTTTTAAATGTCTACATTCTTTCTAATAAACTGTTGGAAGACTTTTTTGGCTTTCCTTTTAAGTGTCTGGTTTACTGTAATTTCATGTATTACCATTTACTGGAATGGAGGTTTTATTTTTACTTGAGGAAGAATTTGGGAATATTCCTCTGTTTGGGGGGAAAAAGGCTTGCTGTAATGTCAGGAAACCTTTTAAAAGTGGATCTGTAATAGCAAATTGTAGATGCACTTTGCAGCGGTTGGAAAAGAAAGTGTTGTGATTTGATTGAAATAAAACTAAATGTGTTGTCCTCCTGTAAATCTTTGAGCTTCTGCATTTTGGCAGTTTTTATTCCCTCTAACTTCTCTGTATTTGTTAAAAGCATAGAAATGGTTTCTATTTCAGTATTTCATAGAAGTGGTTCCTATTTCAGTATTTCTCTATGTCTGACATTAAGGATCTGTGTTACAGGCAGTATTAAGTGCCGGAGATATAAAGACAGTCCTTCAGGTACTTGCTGTGTGCAGGGAGTTACAGGCTAGGCACAGGAGACGAATACGGAACATAAAACGTGAGAGATGGAAGGTATGCCATAATAGGTTTGCATAGGGCATTATGGTAATTTAGAAGGAAAACACAACCTTTTTCCCTACCCCTGTTAAGTATATGACTCTCCAGAGTGATACTCAAAACCATTTTCTTGAAATGCTACAACTAGAAAATCTACTTTCCAGGTGGCCTGGGCATAACACTTGGTATTCAACTCTTGTTTTATTATGTTAGAGAAGTATAACATGGGTTTGGGTTCTGGTTCTGTTAAGGAATGCAGTTTCTTCAAAACCCTAGATTTTGGGGCCGCCTGGGTGGCTCAGTGGGTTAAAGCCGCTGCCTTCGGCTCAGGTCATAATCCCAGGGTCGTGGGATCGAGCCCCGCATCAGGCTCTCTGCTCTGTGGACAGCCTGCTTCCTCCTCTCTCTCTGCCTGCCTCTCTGCCGGCTTGTGATCTGTCAAGTAAATAAATAAAATCTTTAAAAAAAAAAAAAAAACCTAGATTTTTTTCACATTGAGAGGTATGTTTGAACTCCTGTAGTTTTGTTTTTTTTTTAAGTAACTGTTTTAAACTTGGTTTCTTTTGGGCAGCAGCTCTTTCTGTCCACAGGTCCCATCCTGGTGCTTTAATAAAACCACCTTTTGCAACAAAAAAATAACAAAACAAAACTTGGTTTCCTTTGGAGCATACCAAAGGCATTAGTGTGACTGATAAGAAGTGTAGCTCTTAGCTTCAGGAAAATATTTTAAAAGTTGAACTACATTTTTTTTTAAGATTTTTATTTATTTGACAGAGATCAAAAGTAGGCAGAGAGGCAGCCAGAGAGATGGAGAAGCTGGCTCCCTGCTGAGCAGAGAGCCTGATGTGGGCTCGATCCCAGGACCCTGGGATCATGATCTGAGCTGAAGGCAGAGGCTTAACCCACTGAGCCACCCAGGTGCCCCCACTTGAGTAGATTTTTAGTTTGAATAGCATGTATTCCCATAGTATGTCCATTTGATATGTGGTGAATACAAGTGCTTATATGCAACTTCCTAAACCGTAAAGTCACCTCCAAGGAAGGGAAGGAAGGCCATTAGTTGCTATAATTACATGAAGGTTTTATCTATCAATTTAGTTTTAACTGGTTTTAGTGTCTTCTGTTTGGTGGGAATCTTTTGATAAGAAAACAACTGATACTGAACATCTGAATGCTAATCTCAAATAATGCTGTTGTTAGCAATGGCTCACCAAGCATTATACTAAGCATGAGAACATGAAGGCTGGGAAAGAAAGGAGAGGCAGACACCTTGTCTGAGGCCTGCTGTAGCCCCTTAAGTTATTTTATCCTAGTTTATGCTATTCAGGCCTGTGGATTTGAAATTTAGACATTAACCACGCTTATTAATCGGAGGTCTGTTTCTCCCAGACGAGTGAGGGACATCATATATCACCACTGAATCTCCACTTATTAAGATAGCACCTGACATGTAGAGGTTTAGTAAATAATTGTTTGAATAAATACAGCTCGGAAATAGCATGGGTAATGTTTTCTGAGTGGGTCTGTAGCTAAGGAAACAAGTTAATCCAGTAATTCAGATGTCAAAAATTAAGGTAAATTTGCACTGGCAATGGGACCTGGAGAAAGATTTCCAGAGATAACATAGCTGGTCAAATAGGGTATGATGACAATTCATATAAGATAGTGCCAGTCTTGCTTTGCTCTTAGCAGTCTTTTTTTTTTTTTAAGATTTTATTTATTTATTTGACAGATCACAAGTAGGCAGAGAGAGAGGAAGGGAGGCAGGCTCCCTGCTGAGCAGAGAGCCCATTCGGGGTTCAATCCCAGGACTCTGGGATCATGACCTGAGTCGAAGGCAGAGGCTTTAACCCACTGAGCCACCCAGGTGCCCCTTAGCAGCCTTTTCTAAAGTGAAAACCAAATCCTGTCACTTGCTTACAAATTCTTTTGTCAGTAATTTATTGTTTATGTGAAGAACATATCCAGAACTTTAACCTATATTTTTTTAGCCTCAAATCCAGTGACCTTCACTTTTCATAATCCATTTAGCAGCCCATTTCCACGGCTATGTGTTGAAATGATCACAAGTTCAGAAGTAAGAGAACTAAACTTTCTTCTGCTATGAGAACAGCCTTACTGAGTATATTTGTCCCTCAACCATTGTTCTTTCATCTTTTTTAAGATTTTGTTTATTTATTTGGCAGACAGAGATCACAGGCAGAGAGGCAGGCAGAGGAGGAAGCAGGCTCCCTGCTGAGCAGAGAGCCCAATGTGGGGCTTGATTACAGGACCCTGAGATCATGACCTGAGCTGAAGGCAGAGGCTTAACCCACTGAGCCACCCAGGTGCCCACCATTGTGGGTTTGGTTTTGTTTTGTTTAGAGAGAACTTTTTTTTTTTAAGATTTTATTTATTTATTTGACAGAGATCACAAGTAGGCAGAGGGGGAAGCAGGCTCCCCGCTGAGCAGAGACCCCAATGCGGGGCTCAATCCCAGGACCCTGAGACCACGACCTGAGCCGAAGGCAGAGGCCCTAACCCACAGAGCCACCCAGGCGCCCCCACCATTGTTCTTTTAAAAAATAATAAAGATTTATTTGAGAGAGAGTATGAATGGGAGGGGCAAAGAGAATCTAAAGCAGATTCCATGCTGAGCATGAAGCCAAACACAGGGCTTAATTTCATGACCCAAGCCAAAACCTAGAGTTGGACACTCAACCAACTGCATCACTTTGGTCCCCCAAGATTTTATTTTTAATCTTACCACCCAACCTGGGACTTGAACCAACAGCTTGGAGATTAAGAGTTGCACACCCACCGGACTGAGCCAACCAGGTGCCCCAACCATTGCTTGCTCTTTGTTCTCAAAACTGGTAAGCCTCACAGCTCTAGTTCCATCCTTTTTGTATCCCCGTGGTTCATCTCGAGTCCAGTGGTTCTCAGCATAATCAAAATCATGGGGCTTTGTGATAAACTGGATTCCTAGGTCATAATGCCAAATATGCTTTAGTAGGTCCATACAGGGACTAGGAATTTCCACTTTAACTGATACTTAACATAGTAATTTCTGATTTGTAATCCCTAGGCTTAGCATCCGTCTCCCATAGGAACTTGCTAGAAATACAAATTCTGGAGTGTCTGGTGGCTCAGTTAAGTGTTTGCCTCCAGCTCAGGTCATGATCTCGAGGTCCTGGGATTTAGCCAGCATCAGGTCCTCTACTCAGTGGGGAGTCTTTTGCTCCCTCTGCCCTGGCCCCCACTTGGGTTCTTTCAAATAAAATACTAAAAAATACAAATTCTAGGCCCCCAAATAGGCCTACTGAGTCAAAATGAGAGGGTAGAGGCCAGTGATCTGTTTTAAGACCTCTTAAGTTTGACAGTGACTTTTAGATCGATCTAAAGTGCAGATTCTGAATTGGTGCAGATAGCTCTGTCCAGTGTGATTTTCTAACAAAGGAAATGTTCTATATCTGTATTGTCTGATAGAGTAGCCAGTAGCCACATAGTTACCGAGAATCTGACATGCGGCTAATGTGACTGACATACTGAAATTTTAGTTTTTCTAAATTTAAATAATCCCATGTATCTAGTGGTTATCATAATGGCTAGAGTAGACTTAGGTGATTCTGATTCAGATTGTTCCTGGCCTATTCATTGAAACAATTTATTAATCAAATTCTTACTAATGCTGGGGGGAATCTCTCCAGTCATAAAGTCTAGAAGCTATAAAGGAAAAGTTCATGAATTTGACATTAAACATTAACATAGGTCAGGGCACCTGGTTGCCTCAGTTGGAGCATGTGACTCTTGGACTCGGTTGTAAGTTTGAGCCTCACGTTGGGTGTAGAGGTTACTTCAAATCTTAAAAACAGAGGTCCAAAAATGCTATTGGGGGCACTTGGCCAGCTTAGTCGGCTGAGCATCCAATTCTTTCGAGAGTGCAGAGCGAGAGAGAGTGCACCAGCCAGGTTTGAGGGGCAGTGGTAGAGGGAGAAGCAGGCTCTCCCATGGAGCAAGGAACACAATGTGAGGCTAGATCCCAGAACCATGGGACTATGAACTGAGTTGAAGGCAGACGCTTAACCAACTGAGTCACAGAACAAAACTGCTAGGTTAAGGGATAAGTGATGTACCAAAAAATACGTAACAACATGAAAAAGCATTTGAAGGGCACTTAATCATGACAAGCCCAGAGGAAAAGTAATGGGCAAAAGATAGGAACAAGTAATCTGAAGAAATACAACCGGCCAATTAACAGGAAAGTTCTAGCTTAGTAGAAATCAGGGAAATGCAAATTCATTCAGTGAAGTAATTTCATTAATATTAGCCACGTTTTTAAAAATTTTGGGAGGATTCTGGGAACCTGGTAAATCAGCAAGATGGTTTTAGAAGACCATTTAGCAGAATCTCGTTTAAATGAAATAATTTAAGCCAACATTACCTGGAATCTATGAAGAATCATTAGTGTACACAAATATGTGTACAAGATCTTTTTCATCCATTGTTGCATTAACAGCTATTTGAAACAATCCGAATGACCATTAATGGGGTCAAATAAATTACACATTTTTTAAAAATTTATTTATTTGACGGAGATCACAAGTAGGCAGAGAGGCAGGCAGAGAGAGGAAGGAAAGCAGGCTCCCTGCCAAGCAGAGAGCCTGATGTGGGGCTCGATCCCAGAACCCTGGGATCATGACCTGAGCCGAAGGCAGAGGCTTTAACCCACTGAGCCACCTAAATTACACATTCTTTTTTTTTTTTTTAATTACACATTCTTAAGCATAATGTATAGTCATGATCAATAAAGTAAATGTACTGGGGCACCTGGCTGGTTCAGTCAGTAGAGCATGTGGCTCAATCTTGGGGTTGTAAATTTGAGCCCCATGTTAATGTAGAGATTACTAAAAAAATTTTGAAAAAGGAAAACTTAAGTTTTCTGTAGTGTGCTTCCACTGAAGTTTAAAAAAGTTCCAGGGGCATATCTATGTTCTCTGTATATGGAATGGATAGAAAGTGAATAGGGTATAAAGAGAACTTTCAGTGGTTATTTCTGGGAAGAAGGAGTGAGACTTTGGGTTAGTGATAACTGATGAAAGGATTTATTCTTATCCTGTGTATCTAGAATATATATTAATGTGTAAAGAAACAAAAACCAAAATTATGGTCTTACAAGAGAATATTAGATTTCTGAGCCAGAACTTTTTAAGGTTTGGGATTTGGGAATGAAATTTGGGGATGACTGAGGAGTTAAGATTCTTAAGTGAAATGTGAATGTAAAACTAAATGGAATTAAGAAGCTAAAGAATTCTGAAACCACAGTAATGAATGGATTGTTTTCATGAATCTGGAATAACCCCAAATGATAAGAAATATAGAGACAAAGACATAGTCAACACCAGAGTACTGGAAGAAGTGGGGCATGGCCATTTTGGAAAGCAGTAAAACAAGTTGTTGGAAAATGCTGTTTTGACTTTAAAATGAGTAAGGTTTTCAGTCATAAATTATGCAAGCATTTGGAATTAATTTCAGGTAAGAAGCCAAATTAGGTCTTTGTAACTACTACTGTCCCATGAAAAGTAGCTTGTATTTCACTTAAAATATTTACCTTGGTCTATCTGGGAATCCAGAAACATGAAATAGGACCAAAACATATCAGAACTCTAAAATAGATGACACTGGGGTGCCTGGGTGGCTCAGTGGGTTAAAGCCTCTGCTTTCGGCTCAGGTCATGATCTCAGGGTCCTGGGATCGAGCCCCGCATCGGGCTCTCTGCTCAGCGGGGAGCCTGCTTCCTCCTCTCTCTCTTTCTCCCTCTGTCTGCCTGTTTACTCATGATCTGTCAAATAAATAATAAAAATCTTTAAAATAGATGACACTATTCAGAAAGGCTTATCTCATTCCAAGCTAATCAAGTTTATTTACGTTTATTTTAGTATTATTTACAAATTTAGCAGATTCTCTAGTTTCACAACAGGATATAAACTTGTGAGGGTAATCACTGACAGCAAAAATAAGTTAAAATTGAGCATAGTGGGGAAACAGCTCATCTACCTTAACACTGAAAGTATTTAGAATCAGAATGTGATTCAAAGATGTTTAATGATAACCCAAATGTCCAAGAAAAAGTTAAATTACTTGATAATCTGCTAAGAGGACAAATGTGTGATACATTTTAAAAGGTAATGAGCTTCAGTAATCGGGCAATTTAGGAAAATCTTTGACACCTGGGTTTAGTTAAGTGTACCCATGGTTAATAAAGTTTTGGCAGGGACGCCTGGGTGGCTCAGTTGGTTGAGCGGCTGCCTTCGGCTCAGGTCATGATCCCGGTGTCCTGGGATCGAGTCCTGCATCGGGCTCCTTGCTTGGCAGGGAGCCTGCTTCTCCCTCTGCCTGCCACTCTGTCTGCCTGTGCTCACTCTCTCTGACAAATAAATAAAATCTTAAAAAAAAGTTTTGGCAAAGACCAAAGTTGGTGGTCCAAAACCAAAGGATCTTAACACTAAGTCAACAGTAAGTAAAAATACTAGCTAACACAAATACAGTACTAATAATGTGCCAGGGATTGTTCTAAATACTTCTTTCATTATTATTAATCTTAAGTCTCAAAACAATCCTATGAGATTATTCCCATTTTATTATCTCTTTTATAGATGAGGAAAGTAATCAGAATTTAACTTCCCGATGACATCTAGTAAGTAGCAAAAACGATTTTAACCTAGACAGTCTGGCTCCAGTGACAGTACTCTGAGGGCTATCTTGGCCTATTTACAGAAACTTCAACTCTAACAATTGAGGGAGGCTAGTAAAATATATAGGACCTATTAACTGGGATGCTGCCCAGCGTAATGGAATGTGCATGGATCATAAATAAAAAAGGTGTATCATGTCTTGTGATGCAGCCCACTGAAATTATCTTTGATCCACCTTTGCCATGGGATAAATTCCTAGTTGCCTAACATTACTAATTGGTTCTTTTCAGCCCTTATTTTATAGGATATTTATTGTGATTGATGCTATTGACCACTTTCTCAGCATTTTCTTTCCTGATTTATTTATTTATTTTTTTGTCTTACCTGATTTTTTTAAAAGATTTATTCATTAGAGAAAAAGCAGGGGACATGGGAAGAGGGATACCAAGAATCTCCAGTCGACTCCCTTCTGAGTGCAGAACCTGACATGGGGTTTGGTCTCAAGACTGAGACCTGGACCTGAGCAGAAATCAAGAGTGGGATGCCCAACCAAAAGCTCCACCCAGGTGCCTCCCCACCCCTTTAAGGTTGTTTGTTTTCCATTTTAGAGATAGAGCAAGCTTGAGCAGGGGGAGGGGCAGAGGAAGAAGGAGAGAATCCATAAGCAGACTCCCTGGCTGAGCACAGATCCAAAGTGGGGCTTGATCCCAGGACCCTGAGATCATGCCTGAGCTGAAATCAAGAGTGGGCTGCTTAACTGACTGAGCCACCCAGGTGCCCCCCTCTTTCCTGATTCTTCACATTATGGTCTCTGGTCTTACTCTGTTGCTTCCTTTGCTATTTCATTTTTCTCTACCTGCTCCATACATGTTGCTGTTTTCTTAGATTCTTTCCCTCTAATTATTAGGCAAGATTACCATTGGCGTCCCAAACTTAACATTCTCTTCCTGTTTTCTCCTTTAATTTTTTTTAAAGATTTTTTATTTTTATTTATTTATTTGAGAGAGAGAGAGATCACAAGTAGGCAGAGCAGCAGGCGGGGGGGGGGGGAAGCAGGCTCCCTGCTGAGCAGAGAGCCCAATGCAGAGCTTGATCCCAGGACCCTGAGATCATGACCTGAGCCGAAGGCAGAGGCTTAACCCACTGAGCCACCCAGGTGCCCCTCCTTTAATTTTTTTGATAGCTCTACATGGCAAACAACTTTTTCACAATCATGCAGAAAGATGAGAACCTACAGGAGCTGGTGGGAGGAAGTCTGGGGAGGTGGTGCCATGATGAACTCTATATAGCCCTCTTTGTTTTAATAGATTAAGGGTCTCTCCAACCCAGCCCCAGATAGCTTTGAATAAAATCAATACTACAGAAAAGGATGCCCTGGTGTTTCTGATTTTCCATACTCAAAGAACGTTTCCACACACCCACCTCAGCCCAGTCTCCCCTTCCATCCAAAGCCCTGAGGTCTCGCTCTTGCTAATCTCTTTACTACCCTTTTTTTCCTTTACCTCCAACCTTCCTCACCTGCAGTTAAACAAAAGGAGCACACCGTTTTGTACAAACGTGGGCTTGGAATAGTCTTCTTACTTTACCCTAGGAATTACTCGGTTTCACAACAGGTATATCCATCTCTGTCACTTTGAGACAATTCCCCTACATCTCTAGGTGACTCAAGTTTATCCCCTCCTCCTTCCTGTACCCACTTTATCCTGTATTAATCAGGACCCATCACACTTCCCTGCATGTTTTGTGTCTTTAAGAAGGAGGTCCTGGGTGGCTCAGTCCTTAGATCAAGGGACTCCTGATCTCAAGGTCATGAGTTCAAGCTTCACGTTTTTAAACTTTAAAAAATAATAAAATACAGGAGGTCCCAAATCTTATTTATCTTTGTTTTCTCAACGCCCGGCACACATTTGTTAAGTGACTGGGTTACATTAGCTTCCTACGTTGTACAGTTTTTGTTTTTTTTTCAGTCTTTTTTTTTTTTTAAGATTTTATTTATTAGATCGAGAGAGAGAGAGAGAGAGAGAGAGAGAGCGAGAGCGCGCGAGCACAGGCAGATAGAGGCAGAGGGAGAAGCAGGCTCCCTGCCGGGCAAGGAGCCCGATGTGGGACTCCAGGACGCTGGGATCATGACCTGAGCCAAAGGCAGCCGCTTAACCGAGCCACCCAGGAATCTCCTACGTTGTACAGTTTTAAGTGACATAGATTGTCCGGATTCCTGACTTCCGAAACTGCCGGGAAGCTTCCAATTCCACTACTGCGAAAGAATAACTGTGTTTTGAATCTAAAGGCTCCTGACTTTCCCAAGGTCACCGTCAGTGGTGCTTTCTGACTCCACTACTGCCCAAACCCCCACCCCTAAAACCGTCACTGAGCTCAAGGTCTTATCTAAGGTGAGGGCCCAAGGACGGCCAAAGACGGCCCTCATGCTTCACAATAGGAACTCAGCCCCTTTCGAAACGTAGTTCCGCCAAGTACTCTCTCCAACTGACATCCTTGTTGCCCAATTATGATTCGAGGCTCTAAGGGTTGCACCTAACGTGACAATGTCCAATAAAAAAAAGGAATTCAGATTGGCACCAACTTCGACCAATGGTTGGAAAGATCAGCGACTATTAACCTATAGGAGCAGCACTGAGAGTGATCTTCAGCAAATTCATCCAATGGACTTGGTTACTGCAGAGTAGGCCTCGCCCCAACGGCGGGGGAGTTGGTGACCCGGACTGCCGCAGCGCTCAGTCTCCACCCGGGCTCCGCCATGTTGGGTTTTGTGGGTCGTGTGGCCGCTACCTCGGCCTCCGGGGCCTTGAGGGGACTCGGCTCTTCAGTGCCGCTATCCCAAGCCCAGGTCCTACTGCGGGCCACCCCGGCAGCGCTCCAGTCTAGTAAGTGCCTTCCTCCGGGAGTTGGGTTTGTTTCTGCCGTGCAATGACCTTGAGCCGGAGGCCGATTGTCACTCGGGCCTAAGGTATTTCTAATGTTAGAAGGACGTCAGAGTTAGCGCCCTGCCCTCTAACGGTGGGAGAACAAGAGTAGGTCGCCTATGGGAGCTTTCTTCGATCTAATTCATCTCATTTTGGAAAAGGGGCTCTCTGACGGAAAAGTGCGGGCAGATGCATTGATACTCCCTTAAACGGGGGCACGGGGCTCTCCAATAATGGGGTTTTGGGTATGGGAAGATCACGCAGGTGCTTTCTCGGTTCCTGCGCGGCCCTCCCTCTGGGCTCGTCTTTGTTAAAAGTGAGAATGCCGTCGTAGGCCATATTTACCAGTTCTTGTGGGTTAAGACTGGGCTTCCCATGACCATTAATTGACCTGACCCCATTTCTTCCAATATCTTTTGTCTGTTAGCTAGAGACTATGCCGCCCAAACATCTCCTTCACCGAAAGCAGGCGCTGCCACCGGGCGCATCGTGGCGGTCATCGGTGCAGTGGTGGATGTCCAGTTTGATGAGGGACTACCACCCATCCTAAATGCCCTGGAAGTGCAAGGCCGGGAGACCAGGCTGGTTTTGGAGGTGGCCCAGCATTTGGGTAAGTAGATTTTGTTAAGAATAGTAGAGCTTGTTTAGTCCAAATAACCCCCAAATCAGTCTGCCTTCTGTGATGATTTTTCAAGATGACTTTCGTTCTTCTGAGTGTGCTGAAGCCACATTTTAGGTACTGAGAAGGAGTCTTGGTCTTTCGTGCCAGCTGAACATTAAACGTGAAGCCTGCTTGTCCTGCATAACTCTGCAATCCCTTTAACAGGTGAGAGTACAGTAAGGACTATTGCCATGGATGGTACAGAAGGCTTGGTTAGAGGCCAGAAAGTCCTGGATTCTGGTGCTCCAATTAAAATTCCTGTTGGTCCTGAGACCTTGGGCAGAATCATGAACGTCATTGGAGAACCTATTGATGAGAGAGGTCCTATCAAAACCAAACAGTAAGTATCCCTTTTGCTGCATCTACATGCAAAGGAGCTGCTTTTTCTGCAGGTTTTTTTTTTCCCTTTGGTTATTTTGTTGTTGTTGTTTGTTTGTTTGTTGTTGTTTTAGCAAGCTCTGCACCATACCTGGCGCTTGAACTCCAAAGGTCACATGCTCTACTGACTGAGCCAGCCAAGGGCCCCTCTTCTAGTTCTGTACATTAAGGCAACACCTAGTGTAGCAAAATTTTCCTTCAGAGAATGCTCAAAATGCTGATACGTTATTAAAACCACAAATGTAGTTTCTTTCTGAAGAAAATTAAGGATGCAGAAGTTTTGATTGTAAAAAAACTCTGCTACTTAGGACTCAAGTTGATTATTTGAGTTTTCACACCAGTGGCTTTGGTTGTGGGGTTTCCAAAACTGTCGGGTTTGTATTACCTATGGATATATGAAGAAGTGCTGGTAGGTTAGGGCTTAGTAAAAGGAAAGTCTTTGTGACAGTTAAAGTTGTTAGGGATTGAGATTATTGTTTTCCTGAGATGATGGAAGTGGAATCCCCTTTATTGCACAATGTCAGGTGAGGTGCTAGATGCCAATTTGTGTGGAGTGTTACATGAGAGATGAGATTATGAATAAAAGGTTAGACTTGAGAACTGAGAGGAACCTTTCAACAAGATCCTCTCTTCCTACCTCTGCAGATTTGCACCTATTCATGCTGAGGCTCCTGAGTTCATGGAGATGAGTGTTGAGCAGGAAATTCTGGTTACTGGTATCAAGGTTGTGGATCTGCTGGCTCCGTATGCCAAGGGTGGCAAAATTGGTACGTTACTGGTGGTACATATTTTCCAAACCTAATGTGGGAAGAAAAATCTTACCATGTAATGAGTGGGTACTGGGATCTTCCTTCGCTGATGAGTTGCTTCTGACTTTCGTTCTTCTGAGTTTGCTGAAGCCAGATGCCATTCCTGAGAAGGGAAAAGATAGAAATCCGGTGTAATTTTCTTTTTTTCTCTAAGTTTTCTTATTTGGGAACACAGAACTCTTAAATATTGCTTCTTTACAACCGATTCCAGGGCTTTTTGGTGGTGCTGGAGTTGGCAAGACAGTACTGATCATGGAGTTAATCAATAATGTCGCCAAAGCCCATGGTGGTTACTCTGTGTTTGCTGGTGTTGGTGAGAGGACCCGTGAAGGCAATGACTTATACCATGAAATGATTGAGTCTGGTGTTATCAATTTAAAAGATGCTACCTCCAAGGTAAGTAGTGAGCTGATTTATGTCCACATAGTAGCAGTGCCAGGAAACCATTTTAGTTGACTGCATTACTAGCTGAAGCCATGTGTTACATTTTCATTTCATGTGTCTTTGGGCCTACGAAGAAAATTTCCTGTCAGTGTTTTCCCTGCAACTTGTAATACACTAAGGCATATTTTCTTTCTTCTTTAACATTACATTCCATTTCCAGACTGTTTTTAGGAGGTAGTCCCACCATTTGAAAGTTAATTTTGGGAGTTGGAGGTAATTATAGGTCTCAGCCCAACTCAGCAATAGCACGGGACAGCACAGTGGTAGCATCCAAATGGGCAAAGGTAGTGGCAGGGGCAGGGTCAGTCAAGTGCTTTTCACTTTTCACTTTCACTAAGTGCTTTTCACTTAGTTTTATTTCCTTCCTGTTTCGGGAATTTTTCCTTAGTAGGGTAGGAAATTGTGTTATTTTTAACTATATCTCTAAAAGGGAAAAGACATGCAGTAACCAAAATCTTGATGCTTTCTGAGAAGGAGGGTTTTTTTGTGTAGATTTCCCTGATTTGGGGACCTTGGGTATATGGCTTCCATATCCTCTGCTGGGTTTTCTGATTGTGTATGATTTCTTAGGTAGCTCTGGTGTACGGTCAAATGAATGAACCACCTGGTGCTCGCGCCCGCGTGGCTCTGACGGGACTGACTGTTGCTGAATACTTCAGAGACCAAGAGGGTCAAGACGTGCTGCTGTTTATCGATAACATCTTCCGCTTCACCCAGGCTGGCTCTGAGGTAAGAGAGAAGGCTTGAGAGGTCCTGTTTTCATTTGCCCTTTTATGGGATGGTGCACGTGAGACTGAAGTTGTAGACACCTAACACCTTTGTTCTTATTCTTTCTCTCTCTTTTAAGGTGTCTGCTTTATTGGGGAGAATCCCTTCTGCTGTGGGCTATCAGCCTACCCTGGCCACTGACATGGGTACCATGCAGGAAAGAATCACCACCACCAAGAAGGGATCTATTACCTCTGTACAGGTAAGAACAGTTAAGTGGATGAAGGTCTAATCTGTATAAAGGTATATCAGAGAAGTTACTTATGTCTCAAGATTTTTGACCAGATGAATGTGCTCTCTGAAATCACGTGTAAAATTCTATGTGCATGTTATAGAGACCCTAAAATGTTAAGAAATGGTTACTTAAAGTAGGAAGGCATACATGTGAACATAGATCACAAAAATAGTGGTTTCTAGCTTGCAGAGTCTGAAGCTGCATGGAAACATGTATATATTTTATATATACACACACGTAAATATACACATATAGTAAAATTATCTTGAATGTCTAAATTGTAGTAACTTGTCAGTGAATTTAGTGAACTATTGTAGTCATGCAAGGTCTTTTGTTTTTATCTGAAAGTGTGGGTATCACTACAATAGTTAAAATGTAGGGTGAAGAACAAAAGGAATGACAGTGAAAACTTTTATCACAGCTTAGAGGGACCAGATCATCTATAAGCTCACTCTACAAGTAGGGATGGCTTTTTTGAGGTGGATTCTTAAATGCTAATATGGAATGAGATGATGAGAGGTCAGAAAAGGGGGTGGTGGCTTAAATGAGTTGGCTTCCTGCTGCTGCTTATGGGTTCTTCATTCACTTTAGGCTATCTATGTGCCTGCTGATGACTTGACTGACCCTGCCCCTGCCACTACCTTTGCCCATTTGGATGCTACCACTGTGCTGTCCCGTGCTATTGCTGAGTTGGGCATCTATCCAGCTGTAGATCCTTTGGATTCCACCTCTCGAATCATGGATCCCAACATTGTTGGAAGTGAGCATTACGATGTTGCTCGTGGAGTACAAAAGATCTTACAGGTGAGTATTATAGGTGAGATCGGTGGCCATAAAGTCATACAGTTGGTTTGGGGGGGACTATATTAATACCAAATATTTCCCAGTGATGTGTGTAATTTGCTTTGGAGTAAGAAAAGATGAGATGAGCAGTTTCTTTCTTTTTTTTTTTTCTTCTTTTTTTCTTTTTTAAGATTTATTTTATTTGAGAGAGAATGTGCATGAGCGGGGAGAGAGAAACAGACTCCCTGATGAGCAGGGAGCCTGTCCCAGGACCCTGGGATCATGAGCCAAGACAAAGACAGACACCCAACTGACTGAGCCACCCAGGTGCCCCAAGATTGGCAGATTCTATTAGTGTGAATGAGGTCTCTAGGGTTTCCAGGTATTTAGGTTTGGAATCTTAATTTTTTCTAATGGCACCAGACAAGAAGTTGGTAGGATAAGACCCTGATCTTAGCCGGAGTCCCTCATGATCCCAGCTGTAACTTCACCACTAACTTGTTTTCCTTATAAAGTGAAGTAATGTGCTAAAATGAGTCGTAAAAGCTTGGTGTGAATACAGCATGGTATTAATCCTTAGGTTTCTGTCCACATTCTTAAAAATGTGACTATTGGGGTGCCTAGCTGGCTCAGTCAGTAGAGCATCCAATTTTTGTATCAGGGTTCTGATATCAAGCTCCACATTGGACGTGGAGCCTACTTAAAAAAAGAAAGAAAAATAATAGAAACATTCAGGCCTCTCTTATCTTCTTATAGGACTACAAATCTCTCCAGGACATCATTGCCATCCTGGGTATGGATGAACTTTCTGAGGAAGACAAGTTGACTGTGTCCCGTGCACGGAAAATACAGCGTTTCTTGTCTCAGCCATTCCAGGTAGCTGAGGTTTTCACAGGTCATATGGGGAAGCTGGTGCCTCTGAAGGAGACCATCAAAGGATTCCAGCAGATTTTGGCAGGTGAGATTTTTGAGAATAAAGCTGAATGTAAAATGGCAGAGACGCTGAAATCTCTGGTACACTCATTGTTCTAAATTCCCATTCCAGCACCCATCAAGCAGTATATAAGTATATTGTGCCCAGATAAATCATTTTTAAAAATAAGCTGTTTCCCATTAGTGTTTTTTGGAAATACTCTATTCTGAGAGTGAAACTTGGGTTACTTGGTTGTTGTCATTCAACATTTACTGAGTGTTGTCAGACTTAGCTACTCTTTTAACTCTTCTAAGTGAAATACAGGTTCTTATAAGGAAGGCATTATTATCCTGTTTTTACAATAAGGAATCGTGAAGCACAGAATAGTTTAAAATAACCTGTCCTGATACCCAGCCAAAGTAGAGAGCAAATAATTTGAATCCAGGTTATGTGGCTGGGACCATTTGTTCTCTATCCATACTGTATCATGTCTTGTAAATTGGATTTGTGACGGAAGTTTGTTAAGATTTCTTGGATGACAAATTGATCACATTCTGACTGGTGGCCCCAAGGAGTAAAGTATGTATATACTGCGAAAAGTGTATCTTTCCACTTAAAACCATTGGATTTTTTTTTCCCCATATAGGTGAATATGACCATCTCCCAGAACAGGCCTTCTATATGGTGGGACCCATTGAAGAAGCTGTGGCAAAAGCTGATAAGCTGGCTGAAGAGCATTCATGAGGTCCTTTTGGCATACTAAGCACTGGTGGTCCTCGTGCTTTGCTTCTCCTTGTCCCTAATGCAGAAATCTTGGTTTGCTCTGTAGGCCACATGAGACATTGTTTGAAGACATTGTGTTCTGTCCGTGAAGAGTATTTAAGGTTTCCAATAAAACATACACCTCTCAGAACTGGTCTGTTTTTCTTGGTCCTGACAACACAGCAAACACTGAATTTTAGAGTGGCCATAAGAAATAGTACAAAGTAGGCCACATATGTTTGAATGGGGTCATCAAAAATGAAAAGCTGTTGTCTTGATGGACAGCTGTGGGTCTTAGAGGGGTTCCCTGTTGATATGACTTCAATAGTAGGGCCTCAGCTTTGGCCTTTTTATTTGTTGAGGCAGATTGTTTGCCTCTTGAATATTCTATGTAGTTTATTCCTGCTTGGTTAAAAAGCAACAGGGATATTTTCAGAAGCATATTGGGCAAAAATGGGTCTACACTCTGAGAACTGCTATTCTAAGACAAAGCAGGGGTCAGTGAATTGAATGAATCCGATTTTTAGGAAATGATGCTCCTTCCAAAGGATTAATAACCTGCAAAAATCTAGTCAAAAGGCACCCAGCTCTGTCTTAACCTAGGCTTGCCTTTTTTTCTCCATGCCCACCTTTTTTCAGAAAGTGTCTCTGACTACTGTCTGCTGATTGTCGTTTTTTGGCAAGCTTAGAGCTGTGAATCCTTGAGTCAGTGCATGGTATAAAATAACCATGAGGCCTATCCTGACCTCTGCTAAGATCCTTTAGGGAAGCTGGAGAGATTGAATCTTATAATGAAAAGCAATATCCAGGGTTTGTGGGGTTGGGCTTTTGAACTAAATGGAACTAGAGAATTTACCCTTTAGCCACAGAAGTGCAGGTTTAGGAGTACTCAGAAGTACACTCCTTTCAGTGTGAAACAAGTGCGTTATTAACAGTGAAAAGTCCCTTTGGGTTCCCTGTTACGTGGTCTTTCCTGAGCTTAGTGCCCATCTCCTACTGCCCTCTGGTGGTAGGACTGGAGGCTGCAAGAACTCTGATCTCACCATTTTGAAATCCATAAAGGCCATTTGCTGGGATGTGGTTCTTAGCTAATGACTGTTTACAAACCAGCTGGGCTTTTGTCCTGAGGAGGAGCCTGCATCTATAGGCTCCACCCCTGAGGCATTCAAGTTGGGTCGAAGCTGGGCGGGGACAAACATCCCAATTCAGAGGCCCCTGGGGGCTGGAGGTTGGGGAGGGGCCTTGGGAGAGGTGCCAGGGGTGGAGTAGGGGCCTGTAAGTTTCCTCCCATCTTCCTATGACGTCCTTGGCACTAGTCTCTCCTGTGTCATGATCTGGACAGAAGGTGGAGCCCCTGAGCCGACTGTGCCTGGTCTTTTGCTCCCAGAAAAGCCTGGATTTGGGGAAATGCTGAGTTATGGGGGGTGGGGGCATTTCCTCTAGGTCCTGACTCCAGTGGGTAAGAAGCTGGTGCAGAAAAGCCCCAGGATATGGGGGTCAGCCCTTTCTGCTTTGTTTTCCCATGTTACCCAGATGCAGACCTGGTAACTGATCCTTAAGGTCGTTTGTATCCTTCCATCCCCTCCCCCACACGTTTACGTGTCTCAGCATTCATCGAGAATCTTCTCCCTGTCACTAGCTGCAACTATTTATTTCCTTCCCCCTTTACCACTCTCTTCCACCACGCCTCTGGAGTGTCAACACAGATCTAACCTTCCTCCATATTTCTCCTGGTTCTGCCCTGTCCTCGCCTCCTCCTCCCTCTCCACCCAGAGAAAGCCCCGCCCTTCCCTCCTCCCTCCCCACCCCAGTCTGTCACACAGGGACATCACCCTACAGCAGTTCAGGCTGTGGTTCGCAGGAAGCATACATTGGCTTTTTGATTCGTGCTAGTTTCCAGCTCACAGTTTAGGAGGATCTAACACCAGCCTTCACGTGAAGGGGGAACCAAGGACAGTGAGGAGCTGGGTGGTCCCAGCTTTGGAGCCCTGCCAGCTGGACATGGGTAAGTATGAGGACCAGCCCCCGGGGAAGGCCTGAAGGATGCCTACCTCCCTCCCCGGCTGACTCAGCAGGGGTGGGGCCTAACCTTTGCTCTTTTGGGGGGTGAAGGAGGGGAAACGGGACCATAGGGGCACAGGGCTCAGGTGGTGAGTCTGCGGACCAAGGGATCAAGAGCACTGACTAGCGCCCGTTCCCAGGAAGAGCCTGAGACTCTGCACCTTGCGGGGGGGGGTGCTCCCCCACCTCACCGTCCCACCCGACTCCCTAGCCTCTTGCTCCTCTCCGTTTAAGCTGCTGAGTTTAAGTAATATCTTACAATATTCACTCCTGGCCTCCCCCCAAAAAAAGTAAAATCCACTTTTTGTTGCGTTGGAGGATTTCTAAGGTACCTCTCCTCCCCTTATTTTCTCCCAGGCCTTTTAAGTCCCTGTCTTCTCTCCTCCCCCACCGCGACCCACCACCAGGTGGGGGCTGCACTGAGCAGCTGCTTCCTGTTGCCCCAGAGGTTGCTGCAAGGCTGGTGGTGGTTGGGGGAAAACTGAAGTAAAGCCGATTCTCACGGTCCCACAGCAGTCCCACTAGGGTTGCTACTGGCGGCGACCCCCCAGCCCCACCCCCAGCTCCAGTCACTAACGCTGAGAGGCAGGATTGAGGTTGAAAGGCCTAGGAGGTCTTTGCCCTCGTGGCTTCCTGATTCCAAAGGCTTTAAACTTGGGTAGTGCTGGAGGAAGAAGGCTGTGCCTTTCTACAGCTGTAGGGAATGGAGCCTTGTGGAGCTGAAAAACAGGGAACCTGTTTATCTAGCAGGGCCGCTGTGCGTTACCCCAAGCAGCCGCGGCCTTCTTCCGCACCCCCACTCCTCCTTGGCGTCCTTGGGACTCTCACTGTCTTCCCGGCCTTCCTTTGTGAGGAGATCTTTGCCGGAGTCCCGAGAGCGCAGTCGGAGCTCTCCACCTTCCCTCACTTAACCAGAGAAGTTTGTCTCTTCTTCCTGGGATATCTTCTCTTCCTCCATCTGGGATCCTTCCTGGTTCTGGCCCCTAGGAGACGCCACCCGCTTCCCCCTCCCACCGCGGATTCTTCGCGACCGCCTTACCTAAGCGCTTGTCCCTACTCGGGTAGTTCCTGCCCCTTTAAGTGCTACCCCCCTCCCCCGCACCGCCGGCGGCCCAGGGCTGGCGGGGGGAGGAGGCGCCGCCGCCACCCGGCTCGGGCCACCTGCGCCGCCGCAGCCCGCGGCCCGGCCCAGCTCCAGGTGAGGCTCGGCACCTCCGCCGCGTACGAGAGTCCCGGGGCAGGGCCGCTCCTGCGGTCCCCTGACCCGGAGATCCCCGCTGCCCGAAACTCAGGATCTGACTCTAACCCCTGCGGGAGCTGCCTTTCCTCTCTTCCCCCGCACTATCTAACTCGCCCATTTCTCCCCTGTCCTCTGCGACCGGAATCCGGAGGCTTCTCACGCCTCTCCGCCAACCTATCCCGAGTACCCCTCCTATCCTAGACCCAGGATCTCCCCCTCCCCCGCGCCTTCCTCGCCAGAAAAATCTCCCGCGGTCTGGGTTTCGCCTCCTCCCCTCTGGATCCAGAGCTTTCCCACGCCATCCTAACCTCCAGTGGGAGGGGGGAATAACCGCCACCCCAACTCCTCTCCCTTCTCCGTAGTAAGTAGGGGTTGGAGGTTTAGCATAGACTATAGTCACTTTCGGGCCCTGCTCCGCTTAGACCTTCAAGTTCAACTAAGCCCCATGTAAAGCTTTTCTGTAGCTCTCACCCCACCCCACCTCTCTTGGAGTTTGGGGGTCTGACCTCGGCATCCATCAAGCAGCCGTGATGGGAAGGCCCTCTTCTTGGACCTGGGGTGGGCTGGTCCGGTTCAGGAACACTCCTACTCCAGAGTCAGGGAATGGGGGGAGGAGGGCACGCCCAGAATCTTGAGATTCTTGGCTTAAGGGTCTGTTGGGAGATAGTGGGTGAGAGGCTGGAACTAAGCCTCTAAAGGTGTTGGGGTGGTGGGAGAAGAGAGGGAATCTTAACTTTCTCTGCTCAGATGCAAAGGGAGTCCCCACTCTAAGAAACTGTGGGCTTGCTCCACCTGCCTCTAAGACCTTGGAGAAGCTCACTGGGGAGTTGGAAACAGGTCTGTGGGTGACTGAGGGGGGCACACACCAACTTGGAGAGAAGAGGAGGAGGATTTATGGTCCTTTTGAAGTGTTATAGGAGAATCTAGACTCCCCACAATATAGAGGAGGAGGAGACTATTTTGCAGGAACCTGGAAAGGGAGGGGAGCAAGTTGGAATGGTTAGGGAGTTGAGGGCTATCTCCCTACTAGATCATATTAATACTATAAACCATTCAGCCAGGGAGGGCAGGGAAACTCTTTAATAATTACTTCACCTATGTTGGGGAATTCCCCCTCCCTCCAAGTCCCAGCTGTGCCCCTAGCTCTGCCTCTTTTCTTCTTGTGCTTTCATCCTTCCCCCTTCTGATCCTTCACTCCAGAATGAGGGGACAGGGTGTCTGGACTTGTTTCACACTCTGAGTCATGTTCCATGGCCTGGAAGATAGCTGGGTGGAGGAGAGGGGTGGTCGGCTGTGGTGTTGGGGTTGAATTCCAGGAGTATCTGAAGGGGAGAGGGAGGTAAACAAACGAATCCCCTTCTTTCTCCCTTTCTTTCCCCTCCCAGTCCCAGCCATCTGGCTTCAGAGTGAAGCCAGGCACAGTGGCAGCTGACCCCAGAGTCCGGTGGTACAGCAGGAATACAGGGAGGGTGAGAAAGGGGGAGCAGGTGCTAATTTCTCCCTTCTCATTTTCTTCATTACCCGCCCACCTGCCTGGCTTGAGAGAGGTTCTGAGTATTCCCTAGATATCATCACAAGTTGCTGAAAAGATGGCCATTTGCCCCTTCTTCCCCTTTCTAGTAGCTTCCTAAAGGGCAATGGGGTGGGTGATTGGCCCCATCTGATGGCGCTGAGGAATGTTTGGGGACATACGGGGTCAGCCTGCCCTCTGTCGTCTGGACGGGGGTTAGGGGGAGCAACACAGCTGCTCCTGGAGTGGCTTCTGACTAGAAGTAAATACCCAGCTGTTGGGCATATTGACACCCCACCCTCATCCTTGCTCAAAGAACAAGGAAGATCTCCGAGGAGGGGGTCTTCCTCAGGGAAAGGTAATTGAAGTCTTTCTGCACCAGATGGGAAGAACGGATGCTGCCCCACTTTCATTTCTAATCGCAGGTGGCCCTCCTATCCAACATCCCTCTTTCTACCGCTGCCGGCTGGGATAGTCCTAGAGGTTGCCCTGGAGATTAGGCCTGGGGCTCGGAAGGGGTGGGGGCACCCAGTGGGGCACAGGAGTAACCGGCTCTTCCGGAGCGTAGTGGAGCCAGCGGGTGGGTGTGTGTGGGTGTATGGTGGGGGGAAGGGGTGTGGCTACACCCGTCTGACTGGCGCAGGCTCCTCCCCTGCCTCCTGTCTCTGACTGGCCAGCTCTACGATTGGGGGCGGGAGGTAGGAAGATTTTCCCTCATCTTCCCTGGAAAAGGGAAGAGAAAAAAAAGATACTAGCTCTCCTCCCGGCTCTTTAGGAAGCCACTTCCAATCCCTGAGCTCTCGTCATCTGTTTTTTTTTTTTTTTTATCTTTTATTTTGGAGAAGGCGGGGAATTCCTTAACTGAAGTTTTTTGGATCCCTTTCAGCAGAAGGAAGGATCCCTATCCCCTGAGTGTGGCCCCCACTTAACTCAGGAACTTAAGGTCATCAGGCTGTTAGGGTATTTCTTTCTTTCTTTCTTTCCTTCCTTCCTTCCGTCCTTCCAGTGGTGACCTATAAATCTGTTATTTAGTCAGGGAGGAGAGAAGGGTTTTGATTTCTACCTGTCTACTCCTTCCCTCTGGTAATCTACTTTTCTCCGGAGTAGGAGAGAAACCCTTCTAACCCTCTTAGCCTCTTCCTTCTGGCCTCCACACACTAAGGCTTTGCTAAAGCTCGCTTCGTTATTAGCTTCTCTGAGCCATTTGTAGTGGGGAGTAGAGTCTGTTCCCAAAATTGAGGAAGAGCCCACTCCTCTGTGGAATAAGGAAATCCAATCCAGACTGATGTATTTGGCCCTGCCTTGCCCCGTCCCCATCCAGTTTTCAGATTTTCTTCCTCTCCAGACCCCGAGGGAAAGGTATTTGTTGACCCTTCAACCTACCGGTTTCATTATCCACACTCTCTGTTCCTCTTCCAGAATATTCAGCCTGAGTTTTGCAATAGTTTTGTAGAACTGCATTGCATTGAATAGGAATTATCTTGAAGCCTGCAAAGTCTGTTGAGTTACAAACCTGGTTTCTGGTCACATTTTTTTACAGTTTTTTATTTTTTTCCCATAACACAGTTTTTAAAAGATTTCTTTATTTATTTGATAGACAGAGATCACAAGTAGGAAGAGAGGCAGAGAGAGAGAGAGGAGGAAGCAGGCTGTCCGCAGAGCAGAGAGCCTGATGCGGGGCTCGATCCCACGACCCTGGGATCATGACCCGAGCGAGCGAGCGGAAGGCAGCGGCTTTAACCCACTGAGCCACCCAGGCGCCCCTTCTGGTCACTTTTTTTTTTTTAAGATTTATTTATTTATTTATTTGAGAGAGAGACAGTGAGAGAGAACATGAGAGGCTAGAAGGTCAGAGGGAGAAGCAGACTCCCCGTGGAGCTGGGAGCCCGATGTGGGACTCGATCCTGGGACTCCGGGATCATCACCTGAGC